>VYZP01004067.1:0-18529 GCA_013400635.1 Hypocryptadius cinnamomeus | reverse complement strand
CTCTTTGAAGCAAGTGCTAGTAACATGGACTAGGTGTTTTCATTATTATCAATGAAAAACATTTAAATCAGAAATATTTACAGACTGCAAAAACTGACCCATAATCTCAGCAGCTGTAGTGGCCATTGGGAAGGGGAAAAGCCCAGCTCAGGGCTGTGTGCCAGTTCAGCAAGAACAAACACTTCACCTGGGTCTCCAGCATTCCACATGAGCTCATTATCATCAAAGTGATGCATGTTCCACTTGTATGCTTTTCATCAGAAGCTCCCTATTTCCACAAAACATTGGTGAATAGTTAAGCTAAAAAAATACCATCATCCGAAGCAAGACCAGACCTCTTCTAAGCAAGTGCAAGTAACATGGACTAGGTAGGCTTGTTAATATCAAGGTAAAGATTTAAAAATAGAAATATTTACAGGCACTTCTTTACACAAAAAGTACCTGGTGAGACTGTAAGGTGGTTTTCTTTGGGCATAAAACTATGTAACTTTTAATTGGGACTGCACATCAAGGGACTGTTCCTGCTGACTGAAGTGACCCATAAAAACTAATCTACCTTCATGCATCAATGAGAAATACTTAGCATTAATCGTTAATTAGTCCAACATGTAGACTTGCTGAGCTGTCATGGTGCTGTAGATGGGACTTTCATGCCTTAGAGCTCAGGCAATATACAAGGATTGTCAGTTTATTTGAGGCATTTGGCAACAACATTTGCCCAGGTTTTAATACATCAAAATCTTCAGACTGTATCACCACATCATAGAATAATGGGACTAGTAGAGAGATAAAGAATTTATCTAAGCAATCTGCTCCCACAGCAGCATTGGATTGTCTGAGAGGGCTAAGCTGTGGTTTCAAGCCACCACTGAGAAACAGGTTTCCCCAAGCAAGCTATCCCAGTCTTTCCTTAACAGTGGAAAAACTTTCTTGAGCTTTACCCTGGATCTTTCTTGCTGTGGTGTAAGAATATTGGTTTGCATTCTGTCCTCCAGGGACATGACAAATGGACCATCCTTTTCCATTCTGCAACATTTTATGTTACTGGCAGGATGTTAATCATGTTCCTCTCCCATCCTTTTCCTAAGCTATACAACCTTGTTTCTTTCAATCAGCTCTTCCAGATTTTTCTTGGATCATTCTTCTTCTGCATTTCTTTTATTTTTGGCAATATAGTCTTTATTTGTCTTGAAAGGCAGTGCCTGGTACCTGTGGCTGAGAGTGAAAGGATTCATTTAGGCATCTTGCAGGTTACCTTCCTGCTTATGCATCCAGGTATGGTGGCACCTTTCTGGACACATGACAAGGTGTTTCATCTTCATGTTAATGTGTGTAACAACCAGACCTTTTTTTTTAAGAAAGGGCATCCAACCAGTTGATTTGATTCTGTGTTTGTACAGGCAATTTTTTCTGCCTACATGTAACTACTTACATTTTTTTTATTTACTATTATATTTTTTGTTCAGACCTTTTTTCAGAGAAAGGTAATTTTGCATTTGAATCTTTTCCAAAAAATACTTGCAGTCTCTCTGAGCTTAACCTCATTCTACTGATGAGGTATTTACTGTGTATTTTAATCAAGAACCCATTTATGTTGCTTGTTTATGAGAATATCGTATGAAATATTGAAGCTATATAAAGATCAAAATGTATTATACCTATTATTTGTCATCCATAGATCTGTGGAATTATCATAGCAGACATTGATCTGGTTTGGCATGACTCAACACACCTGTGGTGGCTGTTACCCTGTCATTTTTATCTTCTTGTTGCCTACAAAGAAAACTTAATTATGTGCTCCAGATTTATTCTTCAGAAAGAGAAGTTATCATGGTTCCAAAGCTCCATCTGCACCCCTCCATTTTTTAAAATAGGTCTTGTATTTGCCCTTTTTTAGTGCTGTACATACCTCACCTACCTTCTCTGAGATTTCAAAAAAAGAACCTGATGTCCACTTTTTCAGACCACTTGCTTTATCTAGACATGTGTTCCCTCCTTGAACAATTCCTCCTGATTACAGTCCAACCTAGAAAAGCCTCTCTTCTACAGTCTTTTCCTGTCCCCTGTATCAAACCCACTCTAAGAAAGAGAGAAAGGATTTTTTAAAATTTTAAGACTTAGAATCTCTTGTGACTCAGATAGTCTTTTCCAAGGAAAACACTACAAATTAGGAAAAAAAAAAAGAAGGATGCCTGTAGTCACATTACTTAAGCAGACACAGAATAGCATGGTTATCTCTAAATGCACTTTGATACTTTTGGATTGGCTTGCATCTGATCACTTCCAATTCATATTGCATTTAAAAGTAAGGCTAGTATTTACATTTAACATGAAACTTTTTAATGGCTTTTGGACTGTGGTTTTGCTGCAATAGTTCTTCTCTAAATTAACTATTCAGTCCTGCAAAACTTTCTTTGGTGAGCTGCCCCTAATCTCATTAAGATACCACTGCCTCCAACAAGGCATTTTCCCCCTGAGTTAGTGGTTGAGAAATGTGGCCCCAGAGAGAAAAGATCACTGGAAGCATAGCTGCATCCTGCTGTTTGTGCTGGCCCTGCTTTTACATTCTTCCATTCTGTGTATTTTTGGGCTTGAGTTTTAGCTGTTTGTTAGCAAAATGTAACTTTCAGTACCTAGCTATGTTCACAATCATGGTTTGCCAAGGAAATTGTTCATTACACTCATCTAAGGTCTTTACTTTAGCTGCTTTTAGACAAAGCATACAGGAGTGAGTTGTGTGGTGCTTTTTTTACTAGGAAAATAGGTATTTAAGTGTTCTGGTAATGTTCCACTGCCACCTGAGAATATCTGTCAGTTTTCTCTTTTCTAGTTAAATATGACTTGTTAACTTCCAGTGACAAACCTCATCCTGGCAACATCTAAACATTTACTTTATATTTTGGTGACTGTTCATAACTTTGAGAGCCTGGGACTACTTATTTCCTTAATCAGTCATCACCTGCAGTGGATGGTTAACATTTACACTTGGGTAGTTATGTCAGTGCTGACAGCTCACTGACAGACAGCCAGGTGCACATCAGAGCACACAGCCCCACCACTGTCCGTCTTGCAAGTCCAAACATGAAAAAACAGCCCCAGCCACTCGTTCAGTGAGTATTTACACTGAGCCTGGGTGTCCCTGTAGCATGTTTTGGGAAGCATTATTCCATGGGAAGGTCTCACATGGGAGAGGTCAGGGAACACCTGCCTCTGTGAGTCCCAAGGGTACCTCATTGCTCAGTGTCACCACTGAGTCACTTCAGGACACATGTCTGGGAATGTTAGTGTAGAAAACTTGGATGTCTGTAGGGATGAGACCCTCAGTACTGACCAGCAGGGAATAAGGGCTTTCTATTGTATTCCTGAGGATGAAAAACAAAAGGCAGCCTGAGGACCAAGAAACAGGTAGAACTCAATTTCTGTCAAACAGCAGGGTGTGCTCTGTCCTGCAACTGCCACATTGTAGTTCTCTTCTAAAAGAAAAATTTTTAATGGCTCATTTAAATGGATAATCCTTGTCTGTTTAAGTCTCCAGACCAAGGTCTGGGGACAAGTTTGGTGGGAATAAATAACCTTTGAGGCTCTTTGTTTGCTAGTATTCCCAGTGCAGGGACAAGATTAAAAAGCTGGAGGAAAACTATGGTGATGCCACAAATGAGAGCAGAAAGCAAGAAATGGGAGGGAAGGACCCATCTCCACCTGAGCTGCTAAAAAGGATTGAAAAGGTAATGTCACTTCTCATATCATAAGCTATCCTGCTGTGCTTGACCTCTTTTAGAAATTGCAAATAGTGTCTTCTATTTTTAAAATAAACTTTCTCTAAGAGGAATAAAAATAATTATGATTGGCCATTGTGAACTCCAGCCTAGCATCTGCTTTTTAGGTCAACTGAACATGGGACATTTGACTTCTTCCAGGAGAGGCTGGGGAGGGGGAGCTCTGTGAGGTACCCCTAGCTCTGCAGCATCCTCTGCTGACTCCCTTCACATCATTGGCACTTCAGTGCAGACCCAGCTCACTAGGGGAAGGCACAGAAAAGGCAGCAGAGGGAGATAAATGCAGAATAATAAACTGCTAACAAACAGGGTTGGCAGTCTTTGCTGACATGAGCTGTTTCACCACTATCCACAGGCTGTGAGCAGGAGGCAGACCTGCCAGCCTCTTCACAAAGCCTGCATGTGTGACACAGAAGCAAACACTGCCCCTTGTTAGGGCTGGGCCCTGCTGCTTTGCTTGCCTGCTGAAAAAGGGGCCACCAAAGAGAGCCTGGTGGAAGCAGCAGCCAGGCCAGCCCAGCAGCTGACACTGACTGCAGCACTGCTGGTGACTGCCCCAAGAGACTCCAGAGGGAAGCATTAGGTCCAGTGAAAAGCCAGTTTCAGAGCCCTCTGTGTGAGGGGGAGGAAGGTAAAGGAACAGCATTTTCTTATATAGTTTTGTCTGTCCCGTTTATAGAAGCACAAAACTCTTCCCACTGTGTTCAGTGTTTGGAGGGGATTCGCAAAGGGCTCTGAAGGTGAGGGCAGTGGCAGCAAGCTCTGAGCACACCCCAGAGTCCTGCTTTTGAAATCCAGTTTGTAAAGACAGACCGTGAACACAGCTGCTTGAATTACCTGAGCTTTTTGCTTTACTGTCCCATATTCCTTGACAGGAGAGAGCTCTGCATAGCAGAGCAGGCCACAACAGAGCCTGCTACCATCAGCCTACACGTTAAGAAGAAGGTTTTCTTGAAGTCATGATAAATTTAAATATCTACTTTAATCTCCATGGGATTTAAAGTAATTGTAGTTATAATTTGTTTATGGAGCCCATACTCTTTTTAGCATGAGGAGGGGAAAAGTATTTAAAGGAAGAGCTGAAACTTTCCATTATTGTGTGACTCAAGGAACCAGAAGATTAAAAAAAAATATGACTAGAAAAAAGCCCCATTGCTTTCAAGAAAAGCACAGCAAGACAGTAACAATGGTGTAATCCCTGCCCCCAAAAGGGCCTGGCCTGATATGGAAGAACTGTACAACTGACAGCAACCAACTGAACCAATATGGGCCTGATCCTTGGCAGAGAAGGTGTAAATTTTGAGAAATCTGATAGTGAAGGTGTTAGTTTATGACTGTTCACTGGTATTATTTCAGCAGCTCAAGACAGTCACAGAACATTTTGTGCTGCACCTCCCCCTGTCCTTTCCATACACTGTGTCCTCCCTCTTGCTGCAGATAGAGGCAGAGCTGGTGCAGAAGGAGCAGAGGCTGCTGAAGATAGATTTCCTCTGTGAGAACATTTCTGACCTGACGGACAGAATGCGCGCTGTGGTGGAGAACGGCAAGCAGGACATGCTGCTCTTCGCTAGGAGGGTAAGGAGGGCACTGCACGCTCTGCTCGCCAGCCTGTGCAAAATGAAACAGTATCTGGGCAAGAGGTGATTCACTTGCAAATTACAAAAGTGGCTGGAAATGTTGAGAGGCAAATCATAAGTTAGTCTTCAGAAATTACAGACAGGAATAGCAACAGTAATACAGATAAACCAAAACTATTAGGTGAATGTCCTCTTTTAAAAACAAAGTTGCACCATAAATGGTACCTTTCACTAAAATACAGAATTAGTTCTTTCTGAAGTAGATGCTTAGAAACTTTGTAGGATCCTCCTTTTGCAAATATACTTAACAGCCTTTCCACAACAAACAGGTCTAAGGCTAAGAAGAAATAAGGGAAAAAAAGAAACAAAGGAAGTAAAATTTACTCCAACACCCAAAAGGGTGAACTTGATATCTGGCTCAAAGTTCTTTCGTTGTTTAGGTAGGGAGAATCACACAGGAGACATTATTTCCAATACAGTTTTAAAAATATAATTACAGCAATTTGCTTTGAACTGCAAGTAATATTGTTTGGGAAAGACCAAAAATGCTCCTAGCCCCCATATTCCTAATGAAAAAGCTGCAAATTGAGCAGAGCTGAGGGAAAGACAGAAAAAAATTGCTAAGTAATTAATGTAAAACAAGGAAAGGGTATAAATTTATCTTAAATGTTAGGTTTGGAACACATGAAAGCTCAAAACAGTTTTTTATAATTTATTTTAAACACAAACAGAAATATCATGGTTGTTAACTGTGTTTGTGAAATGATGGCCATGGGCTAATAAACTACTGTAAGAATGGCTGTGTGCCAAAAGTTGCATTTGCAAGTGCTCTGGCTGTCCCAGTTCCAATTAAAGAGTATTAAATTTTTTTGTTTTTTCAAATCATCTGCAGTGAGACTCAAGGATTTCTGCCACACTCCTTTTCTGTTCATCCCCCTTCCAAGGATAATGTCACAACTCACAGCCCCTGTATCAGCATTATCACTCAATTATCTCATGGGAATTGGGCTTATTCCAGCTGTATTATGAAGCTAATTTGTATAAACTCAAAAAGAATTGGGAGCCCGGGCCTTTGAGGGCTGGTGGAGTTTTGCTGTCCAGCTGAAAAGGTCAAGAAGCAAAGGCAAATGTGCTTTTCTTTTCCTGTACTGGAGTAAATGTGACTCCTTGAGCAGCCTTTTTTTTTTTTTGTTCTAAGTATTCACAAAAATTAAGCAATTTTCTAGAATTGAAGTAGTATTTAAAACCTTATCAAGCTGAACTTATTTTCATGTGCCTAATGCTGACCCAAGTGTCATGCCCAGTGAGTGCCCAAAGGGAAGCCCTAACTACAATGCAGCTGTTTTGCATTCCAGACCAATGAACTGCAGAGGAAGATAAATCACAAAACCCAGGAGATAAGGGCTCTTTTTGCAGAGTTATCCATGAAGCAAGCACTTGCCATTAAACTCCAGCAGGAAATCAGAGACAAAGAACAATTTGTGATGACTGCTTCATTGATGATAAGTCAAGGCCTTCCCCCTCCTAAAGCAGAAAAGGACCAGAGGAACATCCTAGACAATGAGAAGATGCAAAAAGCAGCAGCTGAAGCCAGAGCTAAAGTAAGTTTTTGTCATACATTGCAAGAGCTCCAGGGGCCAGTGCACATGATGGTACAGAAAGAGACAACTGACAACCCACTACAGTGGGTTTGTGGAGTTTGAACTCTAGTCTGGCAACACCGCTTGGAGCAGTCATTTAGTCTTAAGGAGACCATATACTAAAAACCTCACCTTTGGTTATTAAAGTAGTTTGTGTGACCATGTTGTGGCTGAAGGGCAGGGCAGCCATCAGTGGAATACTGCTTTTCACTGGATTTCAAGGTAAAGCTGCAAAAGGTGGAGTGTGGAGTTCAGGAGAAGTAAATTTAATGTCTCCTGCATACAAGATACAATGAGCATCAGATCAGATGCAGCAAGAAATCAGATTGCTGAGCAAGACACTGAGGGTAGCCAGGGCAGCATGGCAGACAGCACTTGAAACCTTACCCTGCTAGACACTGCCTCTGTCCTTGAGATGGTCAGTGATCCCAGAGGAGAGAGCTCCTACATAATAATATTTTAGGATAAGAAACTTCTGTCATGAAACTTCTCCTCATGCTGTGACTCAAGTTTTCTTTCAGTGCTGTGGATAAAGGCTCACTCTAGTAACTGTATTCAGGAACAGAATTATTCCACAGATGTTCGGTGCATAATTACTACTCTTTTAAAAGTTCATCTAACCTGTTTTCTTGATAAATAACAAAAGCATGGCAGGCTCAAACTGTCTACTATTTAAAAGGACAAACTCATATCTACATGGTCAAACCTCATGCTTTCCTTTCAATACCCCTTCAGCTTTCCTGGCTTGCCAGGGATTAGGTTAAGGGCGTTACCTTTGTCACAGATTACACTGGCTCGGGGAAGCACTGGAGTTTTAAAGCACACAACCCCTGTGTGACCAAGCTGTGTTTCTCTGACAGCAGCCTGCAGAGGAGAAACAAGCTGCACTGCCCAGCCACGACGCCACTATCCCCGAGGAGGAGGAGGAGGAGGGACTCCCACTGTTGCAGCCCAACGTGGCTCCCTTCAGACCAAGTGAGCCCCGCCCGAGTCCAAGACATTTCAAAAAGCCTCCTGCCAAGCCATCTGAAATCTGAACAGACAGCACCCAGAGCAGGAGAGACCATTACCAGCTGCTGGATCACAAGAGTCAGCAGCATTTACACTGCACTGAAGGAAGATCTGTTGGTGTTCAGCCAAATTCCATGGTGAAAATGAAGTATTTGTTCATGCCAAAAGCACAGCTAACTGGTCAGTGATCCAGAATCCTTTCTCCTGGTATCCCAAATGCAGTGCAGTATTTCCAAGTGTCAAACAAAGTGAGTGATCCTCATGCTATACTTACTTTTTTTTCCAGGTGAAGTTTTATTGCATCTGAAGGTAGGTTAAAATACATTCATTAAAAAGGCTCTCCTATTATTATATAATACAAAGTGGCCATCACTTATAGCCATACACCAACATGGCTTTCTGCAGTCTGGGACTGGAGTTTACACCTGCCAGAGAAATTCTAATTATATTAAGAAAAATATTCCTTCTCACTATGCAGTCACTAAGAAAGCTAAAGCTTCACTGATGGCAGTGACAAGGGAGTGACCAGGAACATGCCAAGTCACTCCCAGGAACTGGATCTTTTTATTTCACTGGTAAGGAACAGGGAGCATCAATGGAGACCACTCAGAGAGAATATCAGAGGTTGTTTTGAAAACCTCCCAAATATATAAAATATTAATGAGTTTCTCTAGTTTAATAGTCTGGAATTTTGTAGAGTGTTTTAAAATCCAATAAAGGCTGCAGAAATCCTGCATGGCACAACTTGGCAATTTTCTCTGTGTAGCAAATTGCTATTACTATTTGAAATTAATGTCAGAGTTCAGAACTTAAAACAAAAAAGAAAATAATATTGGCTCAGTTACATACAAACAGAAGCTGAAAACAAAGGAAAAACAGCCTGCCTAATTTCTTTCTGAAGCTGAAGTTTGAGCTGTAACACTAGAAGTTGCAAGAAAGGATTATGTAAAACTCTGCCCAAGCCACTGTTAAGATCAATTTCTAAAGCTTTTTTCTTATCCTATATTACTTACAATATATTATACATGTCTTTAAAAAACAACAAAAAACCCTCAAACAAACAAACAAAGCCCCAACAAAATCTGTCACATGCACTTTAAGGGGATTATATTTTGTGCTAATTACAAAACTGAAAATATTAAAATGCAGCTCAAGAAGCAGAAGTACCATAAGATAATGATACCACCACAAGGAATGACTGTCTCTTTACCCATGCCTGACATAAGTCATCTGTTATTCTTACCTGCTTTACACAATCACACCAACAAATCCTTTTATTAATCCAAGTAAACAGTTACTAGTTCTTGTAACCCTGAAACTGGACTGCCTTTTCCAGCATTGTCTTGTTAAAAGAAGTGTAATTTATACCAATTTTCACAGCATGTTTTGACACTGTTGTTCCACTTCCTTAACCACTTCAAAATGAACCCACAGATATATTTCAAACCTAGGGTTATGTCAAATGCATTTCTCTAGGATTTATCTAGAAGTCAGTAATTTCAACCTCAGTTTGTTGGACTAAACACTGTTTTAGTAGCTCATGTCTGTACTGGTGACTACCCAAAACTGCAGGTTATTGGGGAAACAACATTGCATTTAAATAAATACTTTTATAGAGGCACCACAGTTTGACAGCCTTCTTCAACAGCATGTTATTTCAGGAGTATTTGAGACCCAGAAGTGTCATAGTGTGCTTGAGTGCTGTTTCCTCTACAAATCTTGCATTTACATGGTCTTGTTTTTCATGTGGATGCACACCTAGAAAAACATGGTGAGGAAGTATTTACAAAATTGTACATGCTCCTGTACACTTATAGTCCTGCTGTCTATTAAACATCTTCATCTACAATACCAAAAGATAAGGGGTAATAGAAATGTGTTTTCATGCACCCAAAAATACCAACAGCTTTCAGTGGTGCCCTTTGGATGCCCATCCATGGCAAAAACTATCCTATTAGTGGGATGTAAGTAAATTATAACCCACACAGAGGGAAGCCTCTCTGGAGGCTGGACTTCCAAACTGGAGATCCAAACCCAGCTTGAAGCAAAGTGGCTGTGTTAGTGCTAGTCCATGAACTGGCCCAGGGCACGTGCTCACATACTGCTACATGGTTTAACTCTTTTTCCTCCCCAAGTAGGATGATACCCATACATGGAGGCTCCTGGCCCCTGACACGTTCCATCAGCAGAAAGACAACCAAACCTACGTGTTCAGACATCACTGCAGTTTTAATAACTCAGTATGTCAGTATACATCTGAGTGAGCATCAAAGGGTAACAATCACTGGTCTTCCAAAGTACAGAATTAACACTACCTTGATTCTCTATCTCTGCCAGCATATTAGTCAGGTAGTTCAGTGGCAAAAACTCCACGGGGACGGAGAGTCTCTCAGGGATAGGCCTGGTGCACTGTAAGGGAGAACATTCTGTGTTACTTCACAAAGTCGCACTGTCACACCAAGGTTTCAATGTTTCTTTAGTGTGTTACAGTCCACAGAAAGCTCAACACTGTCAAAACATAAGATTTTAAAACATAGCCACTGTGCTCTTACCTGCCTGCTTCCCAGCTTCTCAAGCAAAAGTTTCACATATTTCCGTGCTATTAAATTTGCATTTATCGGATGATTCCAGTACTGGCGGACCTTTTGACCAAGAGCCTAGTAAGCAAAAAACAAACCCCAAAACCTGAGAACATAGACATAGGACAGTGGAAACTTAGAAAGAGGAAAAGGGAGGAAAAGCTGTCACAAAATCCAGGCTGTAATGTAGATGTGCTTTGTTTTCAGACCCCGATGACAGAAGCTAAGAGGTCATCATGGTTAGCCATGGAGCCTTCCTTTCGTAGTCAGTAACTAAGAGATCACAATGTGCTCTCAAAATGTGGGAAATCAAAACCTCATTACTCAGCCCTCACCTCAGCTGGTCTGTCCAGTGCCACTGTCCCACTTGACATGTGTACTTAAGTATTAATTGAACCTTTATCCTTTACTGTGATTGATTTGAATCAATTCTTCCCCCAAATAATAAAGCAGATGCCCCATTCCTCAAAGCTCCTTCAGGACAGGGCTTCTCAGGCTCAGTCTTAAGGAACCTGAGACAAGCTGGCAAGGAAAGATACTGGGAATGTAAGTTTGGATCCCATTATTGAGGTCATCATCCTGGAAACCAATAGCATTGACTCACATTCCCAGAGCCAGGTTTCCCAAAGCTTCCAATCCCAACCAATAGCAAAAGAATAGGAACACACTGTTCCTATTAGCTCCACCTTCTGCTATTTTCCCTGTGTAGATCTTCCCTTGCCCCTCCCCTTCAGCTGTACTGCTATGCAGACAGCTGTTCATTTTAGTAAATGCTGTACAGTTTAATGGTGCTTAAATCCTTGCTTCTGATTAAACTGAAGTCATCCACTGCATGTAACCTGCTCAAAATAGCCCGAGTCACCCCAAAGTGACCTTTCTGGCAAACAGACTATTCCCAGCATTTTTTCCCAAAGCTGTAAATAGATACAATAAAGCACGGAGTCTACTGTGCACATCTAGCAGTAGTTGCTCCCTAAATCTCTCCCAGCTCAGTCATTCACGTCAGAGCATGGTTGGAATGGAGTTCCCCACGCACCAGGCCCAGGGCTGGCAACTCAGGGACCCTGTGCTGACCCCAGCTCACCAGCCCTGGCCCAAAACAAGACACAGAGGACAAAGAACATCCTGTGGAGTTCTCCTCCTCTACCCCTTCTCAAAACTGCTGCCAAATAAAGAAGCCTTTGTTGGAGGAAAACCCAAGCAGCACTTCTGGCCATTTGAACTATAAGTGACAGCACATAATGAGCAAACAATGGGCAACTCATGTGGAAAATAGCCTGTTCTGCAGTGAGGCATTCCCCGAGGGGGATCCCTGGTGTTCCTCTGCCTCTTGACATCTTGTGCTTCCCCTGCAGTCCTGTGCTGTGCACTAAGAGCAAAAGGGGATAAGGAGAAATGCATCTCCCATCCTGCTGGAACAATTTCTGGAAGATCAGTAAGCAGCTCTTGTGGCCACACGAGTCACTTTGTCAGTGGGTGAGACTGTGAGGGTTAACTGAGGAGAGATCTTGTAATTCATCCCTACCATAAAGCTGTGGTATGATACAACTTTACAGCTTTCACTATACCAGCTTTTGAACATATTTTTTGAAGTGTATAGAACCAAACAGAGGTCACAAGTGAGAAAGACTCCGTGGATGCTAAAAAGTACACACAAAACCCCCACAAACCCCTTTAAATAACCATCATTGCCTTATGCAAATGAGTACTCAGCAGAACAGTATCAGTCTTGTTAACTTCTGTGGGATACTGGAGACTCTGTAAAACACTATGGACCAATCTGTAATTTAAGTTATCAGGGTAACCTACAGTCCAGGAGCAGCAGATGGAAAAATTGTGGATGTTCTGGTTATATTTGAATCAGGCTCTATTTGAATCACAGTCAAGTCTTTCATTGGTTTGACCCTATGCACAAGGAGGAATTTCCTATCAAGTCCAAAATCCAAGAAATTACATCTACAGCCATTAGTTACCTCTGGAAGCCTCATCACAATACTAAACTTCAGCCTTTCATTCTGTTCAGTGTCATCCAGATCTATAAGCAACAGGGAAAAATGCAAATCAAACAAACAGTAATCACATAACAAACTATCAACTTTCACTGAAGACATTCTGAATAAACATCACCTCCTTAGTGAAATTAAAATTTCAGTTTAAAGATTATTATTTACATGTTTATCATGTGTACAAATATATTTCTGTATATTTGTCCATAACTTAACCATTTTATATAACAATTTATACTATAATTCAAATGCACTTTGACTAAGTGCAACTCTCCAAGTTTAAAATATTTTATTTATCAAGATCAGGCACAGATTGATACAGCATATTTTGTTGTCCCTTTTCTTGGGCACTGGAGAAATAGCACATCACTGGGCACAGCTGGCTCACGTTCAGCCACCACTGACCAACACTCCCTGGGCAGCTTTGCAGCCACTCTGCCCCAGCCTGTGATGCTGTCTGGGGTTGTTGTGACCAAAGGGCAGGACCCAGCACTTGGCCTTGTTGAACCTCACACTATTGGCCTCAGCCCATCAATCCAGCCTGTTCATATGTGTCTGCAGAGCCCTCCTACCCTCCTGCCCAACTTGGTGTCACCTGCAAAATGGCTGAGGAAGCACTTGATCCCCTTGTCCAGATCATTGATAAAGACATTAAACAGGACTGGGCTCAATACTGAGTTCTGGAACCCCACTGGGGACCAGCCACCAGCTGGATGTAACTCCATTCCCCTCCACTCTCTGGGCCCAGCTGTCCAGCCAGTTTTATCCCCAGTGAACAGTGCTCCCACCCAGGCCATGATCAGCTGGTTTCTCCAGAAGAATGCTGTGGAAAATGGTGTGAAAGGCTTCAGTAAAGTCCAGGTAGACAACACCCAGAGCCTTTCCCTCACCCACTGTGTGGGTCACCCGGTGATAGAAGGAGCTGAGGCTGGTCAAGCAGGGCCTGCCTTTCACAAACCCATCCTGGCTGGGTCTGATCCCCTGGTAGACCTGCACAAGCCATGTGGTGGCACTCAAGATGATCTGCTCCATAAGCTTCCCCAGCCATGAGGTCAGCATGACAGGCCTGTTCTTCTCTTTCCAAACATAAAGCAAAAGCTGAGGGCTGGATAGCGGACCAACTTCCTCACACACAGGTGTGCACTTTCACAGAGTCACAGAAATTCCCCAACAAATCCTATGATGATCTTTAATATTTATTTTTCTAAGAAGTCTCAAGTGGAAAAACTACAAACACAAATTCTCTCCACAGAGATAATTCTTTGTGTGCTGTGGTAAGGCCAATCACATAGCCTGAGCCCTAACTTCCTCCTTTCAGGTAGGCAACACCATCAGCTACAGCCCCCACTGAAACAACACTTTAAGGAGAGCTGAGTGTCCTGGGCAATAAAACCTGTGTGCAAGGGGAGTGGCTCAAAGGACAACACTCCCAGTTAGCTGGCTGGCAACAAATGAAACACCGTGTTCCCTGTACCTTTCAGCAATTTCCTGACACATGTTTCTGTCAATTGCAAGATGCCATTGTCAATATAGTGCAGGAGGGTGTGCAGAGGGAGACATCGAACACCAAGACCCAGGTGCAGAGTGTGAAAACCTATGAAAGAGACAAACTTGTTTGGTACAATATATAGTTTTTTTCTAATTCTCTTTTCAAGGCTTGAATTACTCTAGCTATCACTAGAATAATCACTCTAGCCATCACTTCCCTTGACTTCTGATTGTTTATAGTTGGTGAGGAAATCAATTTATCAAGTCAGGCAGTCTTATTTAGACATCCTTTAAGTCCTCTCAAGTACAATCTTGTCAGAAAGAAGAAAGCTAAGGGGATTGAAAACAGTCATTAAAGTCATACACTGTCCCTAAATGTCTCCAAGCTGTTGCCTTATATCTGAATTGTTCTATTAATTTGTCTTTTATCTCCCTCTCTCCTCCTAATTAATCAAAATCTGAGGCCTCACCACCCTCAGGATGTTGTTGCCACAAAGACACTCCCACAGGCAGCATTAACACTTCAGCTTTCCTTTGACATCAGCCTGATGATGATCTTGTTATCATGTAACACTGCTGTGTGGCAGCATTTGTGCCCACACAGACTGAGGGACAAACTCATAACCAAAAGCAGTTGCAAGGACCGAAGACAGATCAGATAATAAAATCCAGAAAGATTCAAACAGAATTGGAAAGTATTAAGACATTAAGATGTCAAGATGTCTTTCCCTAATCAAAATAAGCAAGTGCTTTGAAAACGCTGTAAAGAATTATGAGGAGCTCTAGGAAATGAAAGTCTACTATCAAGACCAGCTTTTCTATCAAGGCTGGAAGTAATCCCTTCAGGAAAAAACTGAAAATTATTAGCAGGGCAGGAGCATGACAAAAAACTCTATCTGCTACAGGATAGGATTTTCCCTTGTGCCTCTTAACACTGAAGTCCAGTTGTCTAAATCTTAATTCTAAGACTGCACCCACACGTTCCACTGGAAACCTCTGTTTAGTTTTCTCAGTTTCTAGTAACTATTTGGTTTTGTTTCATTTCACTTCCCCTCCATAGCTGACTTGAATAGCTGTCAATACTGCCAAAGCTAACTTGACACACATGCTGCAACCAGTGCTGTGTTTTATAGCACTGCTTTCCTCACTCATGATTAAAACAGCAGAACACAGAACTTACCAGGAGGTAAAGGCATGCACATGCCATTTGCTGCTTCCAGAATCCGACTCATGATGTGGAACACCGCAAACTCTCCTGCACTTCCTCTCTCATCACTGAGTTAACAAAGTAGCAACATGTTAAAAACCCGAGGTGCCCACTCTCTCCTGGAGAGAGGGTCAATTTGGCATACTGGGAGTGCATGGAATGCCTGCCTTTGGGATGCAGGGCCATGGGATGCTGCCCTGTTTACTGAAGTGTCTCAGCCAGCACCAGCTGCCTACTGCTGCAGACACACAAAGTCTCTGTGGTGTCCCCATCTCCTCCCCACACTGATGCACATTTACAAGGCTCTCAGCAGTACCTGGAATCAGCAGCAACAGGTAAAACGGTGCTGGTGTGAGTGACCTGGCTTCTATAGGAGTTTAACACCCACCACCCAGCTTAGGACCACTCCAAACTCAGCAAGTCTGAGCTCCAGCCATAACACTGCCTGTGTGGTTAATATTCACACTGGCCTAGAGAGGGCCAGCAGGATCCTTAGGAAGAGTTAGTGACAGTAACATGGACACTGACAGCAGCATAAGCACTGACTGTTCAAAGGAGTACTGCTGATGAAGGCCAAAATCATTATGTCCATATTTTAAAAGGCAGGCTGAAAACTTTAACAAATCACTTGCTCACAAGCAGAAGATACAGGAATGAAGCTGGTATCTCCTCCAAACTTCTTTCATTATTCGATGCACCAGATTCAGCTAAAACAAAAAAGAGAACACGGGATGTTACCAGGAGCTGTATACAGCAGGCTCTTGGCCTTCATTCTTTCCACACACCAGTTTATGTTAAAAACTTCTCATGGGACTCCTACTAAGTCTTCAATTTTTTCTCTAGGGCCTTCAAATGTAAAGTTATTAAAATTTGAATTGTAACAGAATTACCCTATTCCAGCTGTTTAAAGTGCTTCCAGCTTATCAAAGCATCATGCAAGACATACGGCAACTTAACACACTGTGCTTCTTGGAGATAACTATCTCAGGCTCTTGCAGCAAATTCTCTAAGATCTGTTTGCCATGAAAGCAAAACCAGCATGTCCAAGTGGCTGAGCATTTGGCAGGGAACAGTCCCAAGGGCTCAGCAAAAGTGGATAATGTTGAAGACAGTGGAATGTTCAGTTTGCCAAGAAAAGTATGCAGGAGGAATCACAGATCTAGTCCTGGAAAGGAGGAAAAATGAGACAAACAAATGCTTCTCCTCATCTATTGAGTTTCCTTTTTGTCCCCAGTGAAGTGAAACAATCCCTTGGCCCATGTTGTTGTTCTTTGTGCTCCCAAACTGATGTCCAACACACACAGTCAGCATATAGCAAAGCCACAAGCCCTGTTCTCACTTGGGCCTTCTCAGCTTCTGCAGCTGAAAGAGAAACCACACACGGAAGAGCTGAAATAACTTCTTCATGGTTGTCATGTGTAACCAGTTCCACATCTCAGTAACACAACTGAGACACTTCCTCTGTGCCTTTTATCTCTGGCCCTCAAAGCACAGCAATCAATCAATCCCAGGAAACTCAGGAAACTAGTCTGACCCCTGTTCTGCAAAGAGGTGTCACAAGAAGTTACCAACACTTTTCCTCCCTCCAGATGGTCAGAATCCAGGAATGCTTTTTCCCCACTCTCTTTTCCCCTCATAGGCTTTGCCCTCCCATTGTCTGACTCATCACAGGCTCTGAGCAAGAAAGAAACAGGACACACAGGAGAGATCTGCATGCAAAGGCCAGAACTGGAATATTCATCTTCAGTAATGTTCCTGAATGTTCCTGTGTACCTTGGCCAGAAAGCTCTACAAGGTAGCACCCTTCCCATCCACCATGACTTGAGCCAGGCTTGCACAGCTGCCTGATGCAAAATAACTATCTAATACTTGCCATCTCCACACTTTCTAGATGCACTGGAAAGATTCCAATTCAATCTTTCTGGAGTATAGCAAGTTTTCTAGGAAATGAGTGATTTCCAGTTTCCACAGAAGGGTCACAAGAACCACACCTGCTGCTGGAATGAATTTCACCTCTGGCCAGTACAGAGAGGGCAGCTAAGGCCTCTGCATCAGGAGCTGCAGCTGGATCTGAAGAATCAGCATTGAAGTGAAGGTTCTTAAAAGCTCAAAAATTACCAATTATTATTTGTGCAACACAAATGGTTTTCAAGAGTATGCTACTCCAGAATAAGCATTTTTTGCTTAACAACACAGCAAACTGTGTTGTTACTTTCACAGGGCACAGAAAGCTTAACAACTTCTTAAGTCATAATCATCCAAGCTATCACAACATACTTGCATCTTAAATACATGAATGCTTGTGATGTGACACCCTCACTAACAGCACAACTCACTTTGGAGATTGACATCTACTCTTGGCATTGTAGAAAATACATACAGAAAGATAATCCACGTCTCAGTCTTTTTTTGGAGAACAAAACACACAAGATAATGTGCATGAGAGAAAGGCAGCATTATCTGCCTGGTGGAAGGAGTACAGGCAGCTTCCTGTCTGAGGTTAGCAGTGGGTGTCTGGGGCAGCCAAGTTACAAGCTACATGCAGAGCAGGGGAGGCCATTTTTCCCTGAATAACAGACACAAAATAAGAAATTTTTTGGGGCACAGACATGAAGCCATTTCCTTGGAGTGCTCTGAACTAACAAGAGAACACATGACCATCAGCAAGACAGCACATGCAGGAGGGCCTTGGCTGACAGCGCTGTCACCTTGTCTTGAAACATTTACAGTTCCAGGCAGCAGTGTCAAGGGAACTGAAGTTCCCCTAAAGCAACTGGGAACCACAAGTGCTCAGCTCCCTTGGCTGTTTCTACAGGAAAGACTTCAAAGCCAAAGAAAGTAAAAGAAAAGAACCAGAAACAAAGGAGAAAAGGAAGTGAGACAAGTTCTTGCTGTCTTTCAGATCCCCTCCTGTGCAGTAGTATGACACAGTCTTCCTCCTCCCGAGGAAACTCAAATCCAAATGGTGTCTGTCTTCTGTTCCTCTGCAGCTGAGCCTACAGATATCAGGGGAAAATGTGCAGCTACTGCAGTGACTTGCAGAGAAGTTTCAGCAGTTTACTCTATTCAGGTCTGCCTGTTTCCTGTGCCACAGACTGCCTGCTCACCCTGCCTCCCCTTCCACTTGCTGTCAGGGCAGCAAATGTCACACTGCTCCTGTAAGTTATTTCTCCCCTTTCCTGCCTGACTGAAATGAAAAGAGTGAGAGAAACAGATATGGAGCAAAGCTAAGGTAAAGTGATTGC
>VYZP01004065.1:0-24205 GCA_013400635.1 Hypocryptadius cinnamomeus | reverse complement strand
GGAAGGAAGGATGCCCCAAGCCCCGGCGGCTCCGCAGCCGCTGCAATCCAGTTGCCGAGGGCGAGCAGTGCCCGGGCCATGGAAAAGTGGGTCAGGCACATTGGACACCATGTGCTCCTCCTCTCCTTTCACACTCCTTATCGCAGACCCGATGGTAAATAAACCAGCCCGTCTCCCCAGCAACCCAGGCGGGCGCTGGGCTGTGCCGGGAGCAGAGTCCAAGGTGAGCCACGGTGGCAGCCATGGGAGCCAGCCCAGCCAGCTGGGAGCCAGGGATGAGCAGGAACCCCCAGCCCATGGCGAGAGCAGGGTCTGCCTGACAGCCAGGGAGCACCATCCCGGTCTGGTGGGGTGGGAAATGTGGGGAAGGCCTGTGTCCTGGTGTGATGCTTCCCCTGCAAAGGGCACTGAGTTCTCCCGAGCTGTTCACTGGTTCTGGCAGAGCCCAAGATGGAAAAACTTCATAAAATGGGAATATTTGCCACAAGGAAGAATAGTGAGCTATTTGAGGCACCTTGTCTCCCTTGGGATCTGTCAGCAGGAGCAATGGCTGAGAGCATCAGAGCATCCCTGACCCACTGACCTGTAAAAACGAGGCATCCCAGAGGGGCCCCACCCTGTATCACCCCACCGAGCATCCCCCTCCTCAGGTAACCCCAGTGGCTCTCCCGAGGCATGGCTGGGTTGCTGCCACCCCCCCTCCAGCTGCTCAAATCAAGCAGAGCCCTTTGTTTCCTCCTTTCATATTATTTAATTCTCCTCTCCTCACTTGCACTGCAGGGGCAGTGGCTAAGCCCAGGGCTTTGCTAAGCTGGGATCGTATTAAAAGAGCAGAGAGGAAGAGAGTTTCTGGTGCTAAGCTGCTTGCAGTAACAAAGATGGATTTAAGGAAACTGCTCCCATAGCGATATTATTGCCCAAAAGCACACAACCCCAAGGGAAAACAGCTGGGGATGCAGGGAAAGGCCCTGGGAGGTTCCAGCTAGGATGCGCCAGCAGCAGCCCCGCCACTGCAGGCCTGGGGGTTCCTGTGTGGGGCACCAGGTGAGGCCACAGCTGGAGCTGGGACCCATAACCAGAGCTGAGCCCTTCAGCCAGGGCTGGCACCGGCCCGTTGGTGCTGGCCAGCGGTGGGTGGCTCACCTGAGCCTTGGCTGTATTAAAAGCTAAGCCCTCTGGCAGGGCTTTTTCCAGAGCAGCAGCCAAAAAGGTGCTTAGGGGCCAAGGCAGGCGCCTGCCAAGCCCTAATTAGGGCCACTCAGCGGTGCGGGGCTAACGCGCAGCCCTGGCCTCTGCAGAGCGGGGCTGAGCGCACTGGGATCGCCTCGGGGATGGAGTGCTGGGCTTGGGGTGTTTGCTCAGAGGGGAAAAACCCTCCTTCCTTCCCAAAATTGCACCAGATGGGAGCTGCCAAGCCTTCCTGGGTCATCTGTTCTTGGCATCCCCAAACCAGTGGGATGCAGTGACCAGAGCCCGGGCACCGGGAGGGCCAACCGCAGATTTCTGGGCACTTTCCTCTTCCCTGCTCTTTACCTCGCCTTCTCTCTGCATTAACATGTTAACTTTGGCCAAGAGCTTTTCCCACTGACCTACTGATCTTTCCTATTTCGGTCCCTGGAATTAAGGGATTGCTGGGATTAACTTGCACTAAAGCCTCCAGATCGGCTCTGGAACGGGACGCCCAGGTACGGGCACCACGGGCAGCCCGGGGCACCGGGGGCAGGAGGAGGGAGCCTGGCAGTGCCCGATGGCTCCAGCACGGGTGGGACAGGGCAGCACCCCACACTTGAGCAGCTCAGGTGCTGTCAGCTCCACTCCTGCTTCTCCCAATGCCAGGGTTTTGGACCCGCTGTGCTCAGGGCTGGGCACCCACACAGGTGATAGGCAGGGTGGGCAGAGCGCCCCAGCAGGGACGGATGGGTGCTCTGAGGCCCAGGGTCTGTCCTGGCAGCAGGGATGCCACCGAGGGGCTGTGCAGCTTCCAAGCCCCTTCCCCAGAGAGCAGCTGGTTCTCATGGCAGAGCCCTGAGTGGGCAGCCAGGAGCAGACCTTGACCAGCACCATTTTCCTGCTGCCAGCTCTAGCCCAGGGTCCCACAGCCATCCCCAGCTGAGCCCTGGAGGGGGAATGCTCCTGGCACCTGCCACCACATGCTGCCACATCCTCTGCCTGCCCCACAGGGTGACGCCCCAATGCCACCAGCCCCCAGAGCCTCACTATTGGTGGTAAAGACAGGGCCACCATCTTGGTGGCCCTGAGCCATGGGCTATCTTTTTGCAGTATTTCCACAATATTCCAATATGGGGGCAAAATAAAATCTCCAAATATACCCTTTCCACCCCAGATTGGAGATTCCCCTCAAAGGCAGGTGGCTTTTCCACCTGGAGGGACCATCCCACATCCCTGCCCCAGCCCTAGGGGCTGTGTCACTGCTAAGTGCCCCCATCTGCTCCAGGACCCCCTGCTCGCCGCCGGGCGCAGGAGAAGCAGCATCACATGAAACTCAGCAATTTTGTGGCTGGGAAGTTCAAAAAGATGGAGGTGAAGGAGGGGCTGGGTGGGGGGGAGCAGGAACAACCCAGCTTTGAAGGTGCCTGGAGATTAACTCAAGGCCATGGTTGAGGCTCGGAGACTTTTACAGCAAAACCTCATTAAGGCGGGAGCGGGGGGAACAGGGGGAGTCAGGAAATCTTCTGAGCAGGAGGAAAAATGTTTGATTCAGCAGAAACAAGTGGGAAAAAAGCCCCCTTGAGTCCCCCCACTCCGCTTTTATCTTTCCCGGGGGGATCGGGGCGGAATATGAAATCTGCCCCTTTCCTCTTTCCTGTTTATCTCCTAATTATTACGCTGGAGATTCGGCAGCGCCGCGCGGTGCCGGGACGGTGTCGAGCCGAGGCTGCGCCGCCTGAGCCCACCGCAAAGGCCAGGGGGAGCTGCCCGGGGGAGCTGCCCGGGGAGGCCCTGCACCCCACGCTGCTGGGCTGAGCCCCTGGGGCTCCAGGGAGGGAGGGGGCCAGGACCATCCTTCAAGTGCCAATTTGGGCATCATTTGTGCAGTGAGGTGAGTCAGGGCTCTGCAGCCTGGGCCACGGAGATGCTGCCTTTGCCCCCTCCCCAGGGACCACAGAGCCCAGGGGGGTGAGCAGCGAGTGGGCTGGGCCTGGGGCCAGGGCAACCAGGGGCAAAGGGAGCCAGGCCCCCCAGGGCGGGCCCTGCAGCCACCCACGGTCACCCAACACCACGGCCCACTGACCTACTTGGAGCATCACTGAGCCACGGGAGAGAGGGATGGGGATGGAGACAGGGACAGGGATGGAGACAGGGATGGGGATGGAGACAGGGATGAGGGTGCAGATGGACAGGGATGCAGGAAGAGACAGGATGCAAACAGTGATGGGGATGCAGGCAGAGATGGGAGTGCAGAGGGGAATGGAGACACAGACGGATGGGCATGAAGGTAAGGACAGGGATGCAGGCAGGGATGGGGATGGAGACAGGGACAGGGATGCAGGCAGGGATGGGGATGGAGACAGGGACAGGGATGCAGGAAGGGATGGGGATGCAGGCAGGGATGGGGATGGAGACAGGGATGGGGATGCAGGAAGGGATGGGGATGCAGGCAGGGATGGGGATGCAGGAAGGGATGGGGATGCAGGAAGGGATGGGGATGCAGGCAGGGATGGGGATGCCGTGCTCCACCCCAGTGGACACCCACAGCCGCTGCCCGGGGCACGGTGGGATCCAGCCCGGCCATAGTCCTCCCCCCCACCCAGCCCCTAAGGAAGGCTCAGCAGTCACTAATTGCTTGGGACACTCCTCGGGGTGCGGGGGGAGACTGAATGTTCCTCCCCCGGCAGCTCTGCTGGCCACGGCTCCAATTAGCCTCGTTATCCTGCGTCGCTGCTGATTAGGGGCCGGGTAATTGCCCGGCGTTTGGTGTCCCTTAGAGCCACATGGCAGCAGCTATTGCATAAGCACTGGGCAGGCGTTACGTGAGCCGTGAGCGAGTCAGGCCAGCCCGGGGGCTCCGGTTACACCTGGCCCTGCTGCCCCCTGCTCCCGGCCTCGGGCGGTGACAGGGACAGCCCCGCACGGGCTGCAGGACTCAGGGGTGCACCCCACTGCTGCCTCAGTTTCCCCCCTCTCCATGCTCTGCTTTGCACTCACAGTGTGTCTGAATGACACCCACCCTGCACCCAAGGCCCCGTGACCCCACAGCCCCACAGCCCCACAGCCCTATGACCCCACAGCCCCATGGCCCCACAGCCCTATGACCCCACAGCCCCATGCCATGGCCCCTGAACACCACAGCCCCACAGCCCCACACCATGGCCCCACAGCCCCACACCACCACCCCGTGACCCCATGGCCCCACAGCACAGCCGTTTTCCATGGCCCCATTACCCCATGGCCCCACAGCCCCACACCACAGCCCGTGCCCGTGCCCGTGCCAGCCTTTGCATAAGCAGCAGCGAGGTGCAGTGACTCACAGCACTGCAGCGGGCCATGCGCCCAGCACCATGCCTGATCCCACTGGCTGCCAGGACTGGCACAGCTGGCAAAGCCACATCTCATCCCCGTGGTCTGAGGGCACTGCCCTGTTTGCTTTGGCACAGCTGAGGGACCCTCATCCTGCACCACCGAGGCACTTCAGCAGCAGGGTGGGGAGGAAGGGTGGCACTGACACCGTGGAGAGGACAAAGCAGTGGGACCCAGCCCCTGAGCGGGGGGTGCTCCCTTGTGTCACCCCCACAGCTGGGGGGCACCATGAGGCTCAGTGGCTGCAAGTGCTGCAGTTCTCCTGCAGCCCCCCCAGCCCCCACTGCTGCCCCTGCCCCCAGCCTGCTATGGGGGACATGGCTGGGCCCTCATCCAGCCCTGGGACTGGGGAACAGGACCCCCATCCAGCCCTGGGACTGGAGAACAGGACCCCCATCCAGCCCTGGGACTGGGGGACAGGACCCCCATCCAGCCCTGGGACTGGAGAACAGGACCCCCATCCAGCCCTGGGACTGGGGGACAGGACCCCCATCCAGCTCAGGGACTGGGGGACAGGACCCCCATCCAGCCCAGGGACTGGGGGACAGGACCCCCATCCAGCCCAGGGATTGAGGGACAGGACCCCCATCCAGCCCAGGGATTGAGGGACAGGGCCCCCATCCAGCTCAGGGACTGGGGGACAGGACCCCCATCCATTCCAGGGATTGAGGGACAGGACCCCCATCCAGCCCTGGGACTGGGGGACAGGACTCCTGCCCAGTCCTGGGGCTGGGGGCTGCCGTGGGGCACATCCCCCACCTGAGGATGGGATGTGGGGACACCAGTGCTGTGGCCCCTGTCAGTGGGTTCACCCCGTGACCCACTCCCTGCCGGGCAGGTCAGCCATTCCAGATGGGAAACTGAGTCACGGCAGGCGCCTGGCAGTGCCCCTGGCAGCGCCCCTGGCAGGGAGCCCACGGCAGGGACACCGCGGGGTCCGGCTGGGCCAGCCTGGGGCTCGCCGAGCCCGGGGCTGCTGGCCCAGCCCTGGCGGTGGTCCCCGAGTGGGGTGAGGGGCTCCGGGTGTGGGACGGGCGATGCTGGCAGAAGGTTCCCCTCTGGCTGGGTGGGGCGCCAGGGAGAGCAAACAGTGATTAAGGCGCGATGGTGTCATCCGGAATTCCTGCTCACCTCCGGGCCAGCCGGGGGCCGGCTGGGCTGATCCTGGCGGCACAGCCGTGCCAGCGGTGGCCACTTCAGTGCTGCCCCGGCCATGATGACAAAGATTTGGCAGCGAGGCTGGGGCAGGAGAAGTGCTGGATGGTGGCAAGTGTCAGGTTTTGGGTCCTTATCCCTTCCTGGTGGCCATTTCCTTCCTTTGCCACTGGTGCCACCTGGGCTGGGCTGGATCCAGCCCCGCTGGACCTGTCCCCCAGCATTGCCCCGGTGGGTGCAGCTCCTGGCACCAAGTCTGGGCCTGGCACCACGCAGGAACCAAAGGCAGCTCTGGCCCTCCAGCACCACTGTTCCCATCACCAGGAGATGCTGGGGTGAGGGTCTCTGCACCAAGCAGCTGTGAAGGGAGCTGCACCAGCTCCTGTCACTGCCTGGGGAGGGGCAGAGGGTTTTTAGGGGATGTTGTGTGACCTCCACTGCTGCCACAGCAGAAACAGCCCTGGTGAAGGCCGCTCCTCTCATAGGAACAAATGTTACTCCAGGGGCTCAGCCAGCAGTGAGCTGGCTCTGCCTCACTCTGGCTTTCCTGGGACCAGGACCCCAATTTAAACCCAGCCAAGCCCGTGGGCTGAGACCCCATCATGAGAAAAAGGGGTCCTGCTCTGGTAGAGCCTCTCCACCTCCACCCTTGTGGCCCCAAAACCGTGGGGCTGAATCCCAGATCTGCAGCACCCAGCACATGCTCAGGTAACCCTGCAGCATCTCCTTCTCCCCTGGGCCTTTCCCCGGGCCATGCCCAAACCCGTCGGTGCCAGAGCAGACACCGCACACGAAGGGTTAAAGGGCCGGCGGCGGGAGCGGGTGCGTGGATGGCTGCGTGGGTCCCGCGTTGCTCACGGCAGGTGTGGTGCCGCTTATGTAACCTCATACTTTTGGGTTGCGCTGAGCACTCGGGGAGTATTTTCGCTCTCGCTCTGGCGCGATTCAGCCACGACTGTCCCGACAGCCGCAATCGGTGACCGCCTTTTGGGAGGGGCGAGTCCGCCGGGCCGGACCCTGCGTGCCACGAGGAGTCACTGCGCTGCTCCCGCTCTCAGTTTCCCCATCTGAAATGGGGCTAATGAGGCTGACCTGCTTCGGGCAGCTCCCGTGACCCCGGGGGACGGCAGCGGCCTCGCCGCGCACGCCGCCGGCGCGGGGGCTGCCCCCGACCGGGGATGCGCACCGGGGTGGGAGCTCTGCCTCCATCCGGGGCTGCGCTCGCAGGAGCCGTGCTGGAAGCAGAGCCTGCGAAGAGCGAGGCGAGACGTCGCCCCTCGTCCCGTCTGCGTGCCCATCCATGCGGAGCAGGCAGGAAAGCCGGGAGGAAGGAGCGAATCCGACCGGCGAGAGCAGCGAACCCGTTCCCAATCGCCATCAGCAAAATCGTGTCAGACAGCAGCACTGGAGCGCGCTCGGCCCCTCCGCCCCCCAGCCCCGGCCCCCTCCCCGCCGCAGCCGCTCCCGCGCCGGAGCAGAGCTCGGCACAGGGGTGGGAGCACACAAAGTGCCACCGCGGCTCAGCCCCAGCGTCCCTCTGCCACTGCCACCCGCCTGCGCCCCAGCAGGGGGACAGCTCCAGGAACAACAGGGGAACTCCTCTGCCAGTGGCCCATCGGCATCTCTGCAGCCCCAGCTCAGCTCAGCGTTTGGGATGGATGTGGGCTGAAATTGCTCCCTTCAGCTGCCATTAAATGGTTTGATTTGAGCGTTGGGGGGCTGAGGTGTCCCCTCAGGGCCCAGCTGTGGGGGCAGGAGGCCATCCAGGGAGGAGGCAGTGATGCCACGTGTAGTGATGGTGATAATGGCTTTATCTGTGCCTCTGGTGGATGTTGTCTCCATGTCCATGGCTGATGTGGCTGTGCCATGTTTGTGACCACGACTGGATGCCATGCTCATGGCAGATGCCACACTCATGCTCATGGCAGACGCCACATCCATGCCTGTGGTGATGCCAGGTCCACAGCCATGGTGGCTGCCAGATCCGTGTCTGCAGTGGGAGCAGTGCTCATGCCTATGGCAGATGCCTTCTCCACACACATCAGGTCTCCAGGCCAGTGCCACTGTCCCCAAGCATCTCTAGGCACCTGGCACCTGAGCCCTGGCCCAGCATTGCCAGGACCAACTGCCTCCACCCCTGTGATGTGGCACCAGGGAGGACTCTGGTGACCTGGTGCACCACAAACCCCAGCCAGGGGACTTTGCCCCGTGCCAGCACCTCGGGCTCTGCACGGCGAGGCCGCCTTGCATGGTCCAGAGCCACCATCTCTTTGCATGTCCCTTATCCAGGGTACAGCCCCGGGCCCCAAAACCACCTGTGCCTATCCCAGCATGAAGGACGGGGTGGGAATGCCTCCCTGTCACCTTCAAAGCTTCCCACTACTTCCACGGCGCCATTCCCGACCCGCAGGGCTCCAGGTGAGATGTGCCCCCAGACCTCAGCGTCTGCACCCTGGCATGGGCACCCTGGGCAGCCGCACGGGGGTCCCCGTCCTCCCCACACCCCCCGGTGCCGGGTGCTGCCCCTTCAGCAGAGGCCCCTCGCCCTGTCCTGTCCTGTCCTGCCGGGGGTTTTTTGGGGTCCCCGCGCTAAGCGGGGTCCCTGGCGGGGACAGCGGGGCTGCACGGGAGCGAAGTGAAGCAAGGCAGCGGTGATTCAGCGGGACACGCAGCCGGCCCCGTGCCTGGGCGAGCCGGGGCAGGACGGGCACTGGCACGTCCCTCCCGGGGGCGGGCAGCCCCGGGGGCAGCTCCGAGCCGCCACGGCCGGGCGGGGGTCGCGCAGACCCCGGTCCCGGGCAGGCGTCNCCCGCGCCGCTCCGGACCCCCGCGCCGCCCCATGCGCCCCCCGGCGCCCTGACCGCGGCGGACACGATGCGAGGTGGGTCCGGGGGCTGGGGGCTGCGGGGGGCAGCGGCAGAAGTTGGTCCCGGTGGGGATCGGGGAGACCCGCACCCGCCTGGCGGAGGGGGACGGGGAGGACCCGACGCCAGCCCGGACGGGGACGCGGGGGAGCCGCATCAGCCCCGCCGAGGGGGGACGGGGGGTCTCGGTGTCAGCCCGGACAGTGACAAGGGGGGATCCGCGTCAACTTTGCTGGAGGGGCACGAGGGGAGCCGTATGAGCCGTATGAGCGCCGCGGAAGGGACGGGAAGGACCCCGCAGCAGCCCCACTGGGGACACGGGGGGACACGCAGCAGCCCCGCTGGAACGGGACAAGGGGGGACCCGCACCAGCCCCGCGGAGGGGAACAAGGGGGGAACCCGCACCAGCCCCGCCGGGGCCGCTCTGCCTCCTCCAGCTCCCCCTTCGTTAGGAATAAAATTCTTGTTTATTTTGCTTTGCTTTCCGACGCCGGCTTAGACGCACTCTTAAGCTTTTCCCCGCACTAAACCCCTTAATCTCCTCTTCAATATGTTGCTCCCACCAGGGCTGGATTTATTGTCGTTTTTTCCCCCTTTTCCCCCTCCCCACGGCGTGGGGGACACTTTGGGAGGCTTCTGCAGGGACGGGCAAGGGATCAGGTGCAATTTTGTGTGCCCCTTTTCCAGGGCAAGGGTGAGTTGTGCCAGCACCTGCCTGGTTTTACCTGTTACCAAAGGCAATTCCTACTTTTCACCCCTCTGCTTTGCCAAGCAGACGGTGGGGAGGAGGAGGATGGAGGGAGGAAGGCTCCAGCAGGACAATCCAGCGGGGCCTGGTGATGGTGACGCAGCGGTGGCCGGACTCAGCTCTGTTCCCAGCGTGCTGGGCTGGGATTTTCATCCTCCTTTAAATCATTTTTCCATCATGCCTTGCCTTCCCCGAGCCCTTTGCCCTGCCAGGACTCCCTCGTGCCCCTCCATAGGTGTGTTTTGGGGTGCAGGTCCCGAGGCTCATTTTGGGGTGTGGGTACCAGGACGTTCATCCCGAGCTCCTCAAATCCTGCTTCCTCCCTGCGCCGCGGGTGCTGCGGCTCTGCCCCCGCCGCACTCTTGTGTAACGGTGGGGCCGGGCTGGGTGAGGAGGGCGAGGCGAGCCCCCCACATCCCCTTCCTGCCCCTCGACATCCTGGGTTTTCATCTTTATTAGGACGGAGGGAAGCATTAGCGCCTGCCTAATTGCGATCACGCCTGGCTCTTACGTAGCACTTGCACAGCCAGCACCGGCTTAATTAGCAACTGGGCGAACTTTTCCTTTTTTAAAAATATTTTTCCTTTCCCCCCATGAATTGCTGGTGTTGACCCTAATTTAGGGCCGAACCCTCCTGATATCCCACCATTCCCTCCAGTCGGGCGTTTTTCCCGCAGTCCCGCGTCCTCATCCCTCTCGAAGCCCAAATGCCGCATGGCGACGCCAAATTGATTCAATCTCCATTTTCCTTCCCAAACCCGCCACCGCTCTGCCCCATTTCCCCGGGGGCCACAGCAGCTCCTCTCTCCTGTCCTTCCCTGCGCCGCGGCTGCGCCGGGGCCGGGGAAGAGGCTTTGCCTTGTATAATCCTATACGATTTCCAGCCCTCCTGCTCACTTGTTTTGCAAGCAGCGTGGCGAGGAGCGTGCGGTGGCTCGGCAGCCTTTGCGACTTGTCCTAGTGACCTAGATCTGTCATTGGAAAAATCAGAGAGGGCGGAGGAGGAGCTTCCCTGCCCGTTTCGGCGGCGTGCACACGCTGGCGCGGCCGAGGGCGGCCGGCACCCACCGGCCCTCCCGCACGACGGCCGCGCCTGTCCCGGGTACCGGAGCGCGGGCATTGCCGCTTCCCAAAAAGCAAACCTGGAGGAGAAAGCTGTCCGCTGGCTTTATGGGGTCCTGAGGGGTCCGGACGGGATTTGGGATCCCCCACGCTGATAACCCCAGGGAGAGTCAGCACCGGGAGGGGAGAGCAGTGGAGGGGGCCGGCGGTCCCTGTCCCCAGCCCAACGTCCCCGTCCCTGCTCCCTGTCACGTTTAACTTTGAACTCGCGGCGGCTATTTAAAGAGCTGCTAATGTCTAAATCAGCCTGGTTTATCGGATGTGGCGAGCAGAGCTGCTCTCCTGCCTTTTTTTAGCCCCAGGGAGATAATTCCCCCCGGTTTAGCAGCACTGCCGGAGGGGTTCTCTCACCGCAGCCCGGTTTGTCCCCACCCCGGGCTGGCAGGTCCCCCTCCCCGCTGCCTCACCTTTGCCACCCTTCTGCAGCAGGCAAAGTGCAAAGGGCTGCGTCCTGCGCCGGCGGGGCTGGCCTTGGCACGGTGCTGCGTGGCACGGGAGCTGCTGAACCGGAGCGGCCCGGGCAGGAGCCCGGCGGCCCCGGGGGAGCCACATCGCCCATCCGGCGCTGCGATTTCCCTGTTGGGGGCACACACACTGCACCACGGGACAGGGAAAAACAGCGCATTGCTGGGGATTGGGGAGAATGCAAAACCTCCGTTCGCGTGCCTGCAAGGGAAGGTGGCCAGGGGTTGCCCCAGGGCAGGGTGAGAACAACTGAGCGCTGTTCTGGCCCAAAGTTTCCAGGAAATCTTTGCTAATCGCTTAGGAAAGCAGTTCCCCCTCCAGAATCCCAGCCCAGCACGGGCCATGGTTGTGTCATGTAAATTTTCCCTACTGCCCACTTGGCCTCGGTGTCCCTGTGCCTGAAGCTGGGGCTGTGAACACCCAGCATGGGCCTGGCTTGTTTGGGGTTCCCCGGGGTGCATGGATGGGGATGGGATTTTCTGGCAGCCATAGCCAGGGTGCTGGGAGAGCCCGAGGCACTGCAGCACTGGAGGCTGTTTAATAGCAAAGCCAACAGCAGATATAAATGGGGAGATAATTCCCTTTATTTCCTTGTTTATTCCTGCCCCAACAGCAAACCACAACTGTGGATGGTGGCTGTGGGGAAGCGCAGTCACTCCTGGGGCTGGAGGTTGCTGCAGAGGATGAAGGTGCAGAGCTGGGGTTTAGGGCAGGAATGGGAAATGGGGTGACACTGTAGGTCCCTGCGTGTCCCTGTAGGTCCCTGCATGTCCCTGTGCATCCTCCTCTCCCTGTTCTGGCTGCAGCAGGGGGATGCTGAGTCCCCCTGGAATGGGAGAGGTGTTGGAGGTGAAGCATCCGAGCACCCCGGTGCCCTGGCTGGGGCTGGGGGATCCAGGGGGCTGCAGGGCTGCTGCCGATTACCGGGGTGCCCGTCCTGCAGCACCGATGGAGCCTGGCAGAGGGATGGGGCACGGAGCTGCTCTCCCAGCAGGTTCACTGGGTAATGAGCCAGGGCACTGGGGAAGCACCAGGGGGTATTTGGGGCAGGGATGGCCCCAAAGGCACGGAGCCACCTCTGAAATACTCAGAGCTGGGATGCTGCCCCACTACCTCCAGCAAGGACACCGTGGCCTCACGTGGCTCCCCAGGGGAAAGGGTGGCCATATTCTGCCCCTGTGGGGTGACAGCTGTGCAGGCTCACCCTGGGGGACTTGCAGGAATCTGCCAGTGCACCCCAAAACAAACCCCTCCCAGGAGTCCTCACCCCACAGCTAGGGGCACCCAGTTATGCTGATGGGCAGGGGACAGCCCCAAATATTCTCCAGCAGCAGTGGGGTCACAGCACATCCTGAGGCTCAATGGGGTGCTGAGGGTTTTGGGGTGATTCCCCCAAAGCAGTGAGATCATATGGCTGAGGGGAGGGACATGGGGGGGAGGAGGAGGAGGATGGGGCCACCATCCTCCCTGCACCACAGAGAGAGGGTCCGGCCCCCTGTGGCTGCATCCTGCAGGGCCTGCCTTGTTTTGTTTTGGGGTGCAAGAGATGCCCGCCCTTGGGGCGGAGGCGATGGAGGGGAGGGTGTGCCGGCTGATTCCTGCTCCGGGGAGGGCGGTTCTGGCTCTGCCGAAACCACCGGAGCCTCCAGCACGGGCTGGGGTGAGCGGTGCTGGGCTCGAGGGGACACACACTGCCAGGTCTGGGGGGTGACAAGCGACCTGGGCACTGTGCAGGGACACACCTGTGTCCCTCACCTACAGCTGCAGCTCAGGGTGACAAATGGATGCCCCCAGCTGAACGTATCATCCCAAAATCCCCCAAAATCCCCGCTCCCGGTGGCGGGAGGTCGGGGCGCCTCCCTGAGCACCAGCTCTGTCCGGGAGCGGCCGCGGGCCCGGAAGGGTTAACGGCCGTGGTTACACAAGCGCGCGTGGCCACGGGCAGAAAGTGTGTCAGTGGGACAGGATGGCTCCAACCGCGGGGCCAGCGCAGCCGCCGCACCGGGGGCCATCGCCCCGCCACGGCCGGGGCCCGTGGCCGGACCGTGCCACAGGGCCACTTACATAAGGGCCGGCCGGTGGCAGCGGGCCGGGAGTTGGGCAAGAAGTGTTTACAGTGGGAGGAGAGCAAATACCACCGCCGGGACATTTTAATTGCCGGCTGGAGATCATTATTACTTATTTTTTTGTTAACCCTTACGTTGTTTCTTTTACCCTGATCCCGATTTTAGCCCGATCGGCCCTGGGGTGGAGTTTCCCTGCTGCCTCCCCCAGAGGGGAAGAGGTTCACCCCCTCCTAAATGCCCCCCTCCATTTGCAGTGTGGCCAATGGTGGCACGGTTGGAGGAGATGCTCAATTCTCCGGTGGGGAAACTGAGGCACGGGGGTGGGGTGGTTGTGATGGAGCAATATCCGGGATTTGGGGTCTACTGAGATGTTTTCCCTGGTCACAGTGAGATTTGGGGAATGCCAGAGCTGCTGTGGCCACCCCACCCGCACCCACATTCCTTCCCATCCCCCAAATCCTGGGAATTTGCCCCAGGAGTATGTTTGGGCGTCGCAGGAGAGTTGGGGGGTGGTCCGGCCGCCTCGGGGGTCCATGGCTGCGGCACGAGGGGACACTGATGGAGCCGACTCGGTGACTCAGGCGGGTTTACAATCAGAGCAGCAATTAACCGTGCCGGGCTGTAATTGCCATCGCCAGGTTACGGCCGTATCTCCACGTCAGTTATTTGGGGCGAGCGTCTTAGAGCGGGTCAGGTGCCAGTGGCGGGCACGGCCGGGTAATTAGCAGGATGATAATTAGAGCCCCAAAAGGCTGCGGGCACACGGCGGGTGGTCAGGGCTTGTCCTTCGCCAGGACGGCACCATCTCCGTCACCCTCAGCTCTAGCTCCGGGGGCTCTCGGGGGGCGGGATTTGGCCACCGGCATTACACGAATCCTTTGGGATCGTTGGAGTTTTTGGGCTGGCATCGCTGGGCTCTGCTGGGGGGTGCCGGCGGTGCCGGGCCGCGCTCAGCCCCGGTGTTTGCCGGTGCCGGTAATTCCGGGTACCGGAGTATCGGCCGCGGGCGTGAGGGCGCGGCGGGCGCGATGCATCACCCGCGCTGCCGGCGGCTGCAATTAACGTTGCATAACGAGCCGACGCCGCTTCCTGCCGGGGGTGGCACCCCCTCCCTGTGCCCCCCGCCATGCCACCACCTCGGTCCCATCCCGGGACAGGGCTCGGGGCAGGGTGGTGGGCAGGGCAGCGGTCCCCGCGGCCCGGCGGCGTGGGGGAAGACGGCAGCGGGGTCCAGGGAATTGGGGGTGTCTTGGTCATCGGAGCTGGGTGGTGATTTGGGGGTGACCACGCGTGGCCCACCTGGTGCCTCCATCCCCCTGTGAAAGGGGTGGCCCTGGGGCTGCGGTGTTGGTGCACCTGCGGGGATGTGAGGATGGCCTGGACATCCCTGCCCTGCCCACCGCGGGGAAATCAGCTCTGCTCTCCCAGGCTCAGAACCACGGCAGAGGCGTAGGCAGAGGATGTGGGGAGGGGCAGGGATGGGATGTGACTCCCTCGAGTCGGGGGACAAGACACAGCCCTGGGAGAAGCCCAGCTCAGCAGCCTGGGGGAGGAGGGGTAAGCCCCAAAACCACCTGGTGCATGTGGGGCATTGGGTTAATCAGTGAGTCAAAGGATGCAGGAGGGATCCATCCCTCCACTTACACCTGGATTGGGAGTGAGTCCTTCCCCAGAGCCGCCAAGAGCAAACCTGCCCTGGAGCCCCTGGGGCTCCAGGGAGGAGGGGGTACCAATGGCATCCCCGAGGGGGTACTGATGGCCTCCCTGGGGGTACTGATGGCATCCTGGGATACTGAGCATCCCTGGGGGTACTGATGGCTCCCCTGAGGGACAGAGAATATCCCTAGGAGGGACCAAGGCCATCCCTGGGGGACTGAGCATCCCTGAGGGGCCGATGGCATCCCTGGGGGACCAATGGCACCTCGGCTGCCCCTCTGCCCAGTGAGGCTTCAGTGCCCCATCCCAGCCTCCCACAAGCAGCAAGGGACCCCAGGACCCTGCTGAGTGCTGAGGTACAGGTGGCACTGGCTGAGCACTGGGATTGTCACTCACAGATGTGGCCCTACAGAACACATCTCTCCACCAGAGCCGATGGCTCCCAGGGGAGAGGAGAGGCAGAAGGGAATTACCCGAGCAGGGATTTGCACAGGCCCAGGGGATTGGAAATAACCATCATCTGGCTGTGGGGGTTATTTTGGCGCGGCGGTGGCTGCCCAGCACCCTCGAGAGCGCCGCCAGGCTGAGCCCGGCCGGGGGTGCGGGGCTGGAGCGGGGATTAGAGGGTGCAGAGATGCCGGGAGGCACGTACGAGCCCCGGGGGTGCCGTGCATCCCCCCCCGCGCGGGTCGGGAGGGCAGAGCCAGCCCAGATCTGGGGCAGCTGGAAAATGAGGAGGACGAAGCCTATTAGCAGCTCAGTGCCAGCGAAGCAGAAGCGGGGAGGGAAGCGGATTTGTGGGGGGAAGGGGGCCGGGACCTTGAGCTGGGGATGGCTATATCGGTCCTGGGTTTCAAAGGAGCTGCTGGGGGGGTATGGGGGGCCCAGACCCTCTGCTTGAGCCAGACCTCCAGCAGCAGAGCATCTGCAGCTGCAGGGATGGGGATGGTCCCTGATCCAAGGCTGTCCTTGTCCTGGTGCATGCATCAGTTGAAAAATAAGGGGAGTGATTCCAAAACAGGGTCCCGGGAAGGCTGGGGCAGAAACATTCTGTGCTCTCCCGGATCCAAGGGCTTTCCTACCCTGGCTCTTGCTGCTGGGGGATGGGGGTATCCCATGCCCTGTGCGAACCTTCTAGGGACCTCTCTGAGATGCAAGAATCCTTGTAGGGTCTGTGGGAAGGGCCGAACTGCCGGTGGGTCCAGCTCTCGTGCCTCAGTTTCCCCAGGTGCTGAGCCAGCTCGTGGCTGTTGTGGCCGGGGGCCACCTCCCTCCTCCCTCTCAGCAGTGACCATTATTAACCCTCGTGGTTTCCCCCTTTTCCCCATCCACCGCAGCCCAAATCGAGGTGATCCCATGCAAGATCTGCGGAGACAAATCCTCAGGGATCCACTACGGTGTCATCACCTGCGAAGGCTGCAAGGTGAGCCCGGGGAGGCCGGCTGCGGGCAGGGGGGCGGCCCTGGCTTCCAGCCAGGCACTTTCCCAACTCCTCCCGTCCCATCCCGGGCAGGGTTTCTTTCGGAGGAGCCAGCAGAACAATGCCAGCTACTCCTGCTCCCGGCAGAGGAACTGCCTGATCGACCGCACCAACCGCAACCGCTGCCAGCACTGCCGCCTGCAGAAATGCCTGGCACTGGGCATGTCCCGCGACGGTGAGTCGTGCCCCGGGGACTCAGGATGAAGGAGCTCCCCCCGCAGGGCCAGCGCGGTGCAAGGAGGGTTTGGGAGGCAAGAAATGCTTTTGTGTTTTCCGTGGGAAAATTGGTTCTGTTTGGTTTGACCCAGGGTTGGTCTGGGACGGGGGGGGTGCATCCAGTGGGGTCCCAGCCCCACTGGGGGATCAGAGAGCCCCAGACCAGACACTCCCCCGGGAGCCAGGGCGTTTCCCAGGGCAGCAGGCGATCGTGGCTTTGCCCTGACACGGCCGCCTCTCCCCCGGGGCAGCGGTGAAGTTCGGCCGCATGTCCAAGAAGCAGCGGGACAGCCTCTACGCCGAGGTGCAGAAGCACCAGCAGAGCCAGGAGCAGAGCGGCGGCACCAAGGATGAGCCCGAGCCCCTGAGCCGCGTCTACACCACGAGCGTCAGCAGCGGCCTCTCGGACCTGGACGACATCTCCACGCTGTCCGACGGGCTCCTCTTCGACTTCCCCCTGACCCCCGATGGCAGCAGCACCTACTACAACCTGGACCTGCTGGCCTCGGCGCAGCCCTCGCCCGACCAGTCCAGCCTGGACGTGGCTGATGCCACGCTCATCAAGCAGGAGTCCATCTACGAGCTGATGCTGGAGCCGGCGCTGTTGGCACACGGGGCGCTGGAGGGTGCCCAGCTGCCCCCTGACATCTCTGTCCTGGAGATAGGTGAGTGCTGGTGAGGTGCTGGGCAGGCGTGGGGGGTGTGTGGCCACGAGGATGGTGCCTGAGGCCACCCCAGCACCTTGCAGGACACACCCAGCTCTGGGGACACACGCCTGGTCTAGGGGAAGGTGTGTCTGCCCACAGCAGGGGGTTGGAATGAGATTTAATAGCCAGATTTAATAATCTGGTTGGAATGAGATAAATAAATGGATGGGATTTAAGCTTCCAACCCAAACCATTCTGGGATTCTGGGATTCAAAGACAGTGAGCCCAGCCTCAGCTCTTGGAGCGGCCCCAAGGCTCCCTGATGGAGCTCAGCACACCCAAGGTCATGTGGCACATCCCTTGCTTGCTTCAGGCTCAGCCCCTGCTGCCCCATCTGTCCTCACACCCCAGTGACACCGTTTGAGAGCCCCATCACCCCTCCAGCCCTCAGCCCCAGCAGCCCCAGAGGTGAGGACAGGGTTGGGGTCCCCAGGTCTCACCTCCTGCTGTCCCCACCCTGCAGACCGGGTGGCCCAGAACGTGGTGAAGTCGCACCTGGAGACGTGCCAGTACACAACGGAGGAGCTCAAGCGCCTGGCGTGGAGCCTCTACTCCCCCGAGGAGGTCCGTGCCCTGCAGAGCAAGGTGAGTGTCACTGTCACAGCCCCCTGGCACAGCCAGTGTCCCCTGGGGCTATGCTGGGTGGGGAGGGTCTGTCAGTGCTTTGGGAGCCACCCAGAGAGGGAGCTTGCTGTGACAGCTCACACCCCAGGTGTCCTAATGCCACCATCCCCCGTGGATGGCGCAGCACTGGGGTCTCGTCCCTACCCTGGGGGGTCACAGAGCTGGGGTGAAAGGGTGCCAGCATGCCCTGAGAGTGTCCCCTGTGGATGGCATGGCACTGGGGTCTCATCCCTACCCTGGGGGGTCACAGAGCTGGGGTGCCGGGGTGCCAGCACGCCCTGAGAGTGTCCCCTGTGGATGGCACGGCACTGGGGTCTCATCCCTGCCCTGGGGGTGACAGAGCTGGGGTGCCAGGGTGCCAGCACACCCTGAGTGTCCCCGCTGTGGCACAGAGCTGCGAGGCCATGTGGCAGCAGTGCTCGCTGCAGATCTCCAACGCCATCCAGTACGTGGTGGAGTTCGCCAAGCGCATCGACGGCTTCATGGAGCTCTGCCAGAATGACCAGATCATCCTCCTGAAAGCCGGTAAGGGGGGGAGCCCCACGGCCCCCTTGCATCCCTGCCACCCCCTTCGTGTCCCCACTGTCCCCATCCCACTCCCAACACCTCTCCTGAGCAGCAGCCGTGGGGCCAGAAGCAAATCCCATCTTTTCTCTTGGCTGGTGCTTTCCTTGTGGGGGTCCCCTCCCGGCTGCCCCAGTTCTCCCAGTGCTGGGGGAGCAGGTGCTGGGCTGGAAGGAGCTGAAGGTCACCTCTAAGGGCGATGGTGAAGGGGGGCACGTGGGGAGTGGCTGCCTTGGGCAGAGGCTTTTCTCCATGGCCGCCCTCACGCAAATGTCACCCAGAAACTGGGATGGAAACGAGAACAGAAGGTTTTCCTCTGGGAGAAGGGGTGCCAAACTCAAACAGGAGCAGGGAGGATTGAGAGAAAAGGATTGGCCTCTTCTCCCAGCAAGAGACTGGGAAGAGGAGGATGATGGCAGCGCACACCCACGTCCCCCACCCTTCCATCTGCCCAAGCTGGCAGTGCCGTGCCCAGACCAGGGAGCTGAATGTGCAAAATCCCCAAAACACTGGGAAAACCTCATAGTTTCTAATCTGTCAGAGCTGGGGAGCTGAGATTAGCACCCAGCCCTGGGGACATGTGCCAGTGTCCCAGCGGGGTGCTGTACCCCAAAGCCAGAGCTGGCTGTGCCTGATGCGCTGGAGTTTAACTCATTCTTTCATTTCTTCCTTCCATTTTCTTTTTATTTATTTTGTTTTCACCCTTTCCTCTCTCTCGGTGCTCCACCACGACCTCGGTCTCTTTGTGCCTGGCTGTGAATGACTGGATAATATTTCCCTTTGGTGAAATATTGTGGTCACAATTGGACACCAAAAAAAACCCAACCAATCCCAATAACCCAAACTGGATTTGTTGAAATACCCATTCTGCTCTTGGGAATGAACAATCTGGACCTCAAACGTGCACTGGGGGCTTTCCTCTTTCTTACATTTGGTCCTGGGGTGATGGAAACCCCCCTGACCTTCCCCACCCTGCCCTGCCCTGCCCTCGTCTGCGCTCTCTCTGCCTACATCAGGTTGCCTCGAGGTGCTCCTGATCCGCATGATCCGCGCCTTCAACCCCTTGAACAACACCGTCCTCTTCGAGGGCAAGTTCGGTGGGATGCAAATGTTCAAATCTCTTGGTAAGGGCTCGAGCCACCCCTCCCTTGGGGCTCTCCTTCTCCCTCCTTCTCCCTCCTTCTCCCTCCTTCTCCCTCCTTCTCCCTCCTTCTCCCTCCTTCTCCCTCCTTCTCCCTCCTTCTCCCTCCTTCTCCTCCTCTTCCTCCCCCTATCCTCTGTTTTCCCTCTCCCTCCCCTCCCTGTCCCTGTCCCTCTCCTCTCCCTCTGGAACCCAGACAAGGCTGGAATTTGCCAGGTGAGTGTCCAGGACCCCCCTCCACCCATCTCCTCTCCCCAAACCTTTCCAAGCTCCGGGTGCCGCTGGGTGGGTGGGCAGAGCAGTGACAGTGACGTGTCCCTGCTGTCCCCTGCTCAGGCTGTGACGATCTCATCGGTGCCGTCTTCGAGCTGGGGAGGACCCTGTGCCGCCTGCAGCTGTCGGATGAGGAGCTCGCCCTCTTCACTGCTGCTGTCCTGCTCTCCCCAGGTACAGGGGGGCCCCACATCTGGGGGTGTCCTGTGGGGAGAGCTGAGCCCATAAACCTTCCTTGGTGGATGATTTCAGTTATTCCTGGGAAAGGAACTTGGGGAAAAAAAATGCATCTAAAGGTGGACAAAATGCATCTGTCAAATTTCCTTGGTGGGAAGACGAACAGTGTCACCCATGGTGGGGTGGGGAGCAGAGAGAGGAACCAAGTGTCCCCAAAACCTGGAGAGCAGGAAGGGTTAAAAGAGCCAGGGGCCACTGCCCTGTGCCTGGGAGAGACCCTGTGGTGGCTCTGACCCTGTGGTGGCTCTGACCCTGTGGTTGTGGGAAATGGATTAGCCTCTAATAGTGATAGCATTCTAATAGTTAGCTTCTAATTGTGATATAATTATAACATATATATTGTCTCACTCTTCACATAGGACTAAAAATAAAATAAAAGTTCCTAAAACACTTCTCCATTGCTCCATCTCGAAGTCAGAAAAGAACCTAATCCAACAAGTGGTGACTCTGTTCTTTCTGTCCCACAGACCGCCCCTGGCTGACCGAGTCCAAGAAGGTGCAAAAGCTCCAGGACAAGATCTACGTGGCCCTGCAGCACGAGATCCAGAAGAAACACTCCGCTGAGGACAAGCTCTCGAAGGTAGTGGCACAGCAAACCCAGCCAGGGGTGCAGGGGGTGTCTGAGCTGGGGGACGTGGCTGTGCCAGAGCTCATGAGCCACACACGTGCATTTTGGAGAGAGAGAACCCAAACCTGTCAGAGGAGGAGAAGAATTCCTCCTTCCAAGGGCTGTGAATCCCCGTTGTGGTACAGGAAGAGGCAGCACCGTGCTGCTGAACCTGGCAGTGCACCAGGAATTGGGGTTTTTTAAGTAAAAGGAGCCATTTTGGGAATGCTTTGACCTGTACAGAGCTGGGGTGGGGAGGAGCCCCCCATGTGGAAAGATGTGGGTTTGGGGGTGAGGCCAGGTTGCTGCCAGGCTGTCCAAAGGTGGGCTGTCCACTGATGCCCCAGTGCCAGGCAAAGCCAGTGATCCCCAAACCCACCCCCTGTGCTCAGGGAGGGGAGAACAGCAGTGCAGGGGACACCAGCTGGACCCCAAACCCCCTGCTTGTCCCCAAGGGAGGGAGAACAGCAGCATCAGGGCCACCACACCCAGCATCCCAGTGGTCACCAGCTCCTTCTCTCCCTGCAGATGGTTTCCAAGCTGCCCTTGATGAAGACCATTTGCAACCTGCACTTGGACAAGCTGGAATTTTTCCGTCTTCTGCACCCGGAGACTGCCATGAACTTCCCCCCCCTCTATAAGGAGGTTTTCAACTCTGAGCTTCAGTACAGCGACCCCCGGGAGAGCTAAGGCCAGGAGCCAGCGGCCCCCTTCCAGTTCCCCAAAATTTGGAGACAAACTGCACTTCAAAGGTTTGGGGCAATTTATTTAAATCAAATAATCAAAGGCAAGAGAACCCCGGGGGGGCTGCGGTGCCTCCCTGGCCCCGTCTCCTCGCTGTGGATTGCAATAGCTCTTGAATGTAAAGCACCTTGAAGGAAAAAGCAAATGGACTTTGCCATACCAGTGAAATGAATGTGAAATCTCTGCTTGGGAGAGGAGATGCTCCTGGCAGTGGTGAGGGACCGGCTGCTCCCAGTGACACGGGAGGAGGGAGTGCCCTTCCCGCTGTCCCGGCTGCACTCTCCACCTCCCATTTTTATTTCTTTGTTTTTTAATTATTATTTTTATTTTATTGTGGTTTTTTAACCTGAACATCAGGCATGGGATAAAGAAGGGGCGATGCTGACTCGGCTGGGTCGGGTTGGGGCTGCAGCTGAGGAGAGGGAAAGGACAGAGCCTTTGCTTTATTTAATCTCCCACGGGTGCAGTGGGACCCCGGGAGCTTGGCCAAGAAAAGTCTGGCTGTGGCTGGTGGGGGATTCAGCACAGGATTTTCCTGTGGGGAAAGCTGGTTTGAGAGAATAGATGCCCAGTGCAGCAGGGGAAGTTTTGCAGGGTCTCCATGCCCTCCATCGCAGCATTTTCCCAAATTCCCAGCCAGCTCCTTGTCCAGCTGGGTGACCACCTGACTTTGTGGAGCTGGTTCAGCAGGTTCACCTGCCTCGTGCCACCTTTGTGCATCCCAAAAGCTTTTGCAGGCCTGTGGGACTTCAGCCAGAGCCCAAATCCTGGCCATCCCACCCCAGAGGCACCCATGGCCACTGGAGGGGCTCCAGGGCTGTCCCTGTCCCCATGGTGGCTGCAGCAGTTGTGGCTCTCTGGGTGCTGCTGTTGTGTGTAGTTCTCTTATCAATCCCATTAAAACTGCCCCATGGTTCAGCACCCAGAGCAGGGTTTGTGACCTTTTCTCCACCCAGCCCACAGCTGGTCCCATTCCCAGGTTCCCCTTTCCCACACCACTCACAGGAGCCCAGACGTGGCTGCAAGTTGAGTTGGACCCAGGCTTTCCCCTCAATGAGCTCCCTAGAACTGTTATTTTGGGAGTTGCTCTTGAGTTAGCAGGATTGAGGAGCTTTTTAGGGGGAGAAACTGCCTGTTGGAGCCAAGGGGAAGTGAAAGGTTCTTATTCCCTTCAAGGAATAAGGCTGGTTGGAAGGAATGTGATGTTAGGGACCTGCTACTCCTTTTGGGAGGCTCAAAAGGGGATGAAGGAAGGATTGGTGGGGTGATGCTGTTCTAGGCCACAGCAGCAGGGGATGCTTGAGAGACTCTGTGGCTCTGCAGATGGATTTTTCCGTCCCTGTTCCTGCTCCCGCTGCAGCAAATGCCAAAAAACTACAAGGGAAAAATCTGCTCCGAGGCAGCCCCAGTTTCTGCTGACAAAGGGCTAAAATCCCAAGCTCCTTTCCTGCTTTGTGCTGATTCCTCATGCACCCAACCCCATCCTTGGGCAGCTCGGATCATCCCCGAGCGGGAGCCAAAACCTTTGGATCCGTAACTGCACCCTTCAAACTAAACAAGCAGCTTTCTTAGCAGTGTGAGGGATATTCCTGCTTTTGTTAAAAGACCTCCTAGGGAAGACCATGGACCAACCTTGACGAGGGAAGACTCCCCAGGAAGCTGATGGGATTTCTGCTGGGCTCCAAGGCAGAGGGAATTTGGGACCGCGTTCCTCCCTGGCAGCTGCCGCGTGCAGCCCTGAGCTCCCTGGCTTTGCTGACCACATCCCAACAGCAAACTCCCATGGTTTTGCTGACCACATCCCAACTGTTTCTGGGAGTAGATTGGAGCCTGCCAGCCTCGTTGGAGCCAGGTCTCTGGGAAAAGGCTGCCGGCCCTCCCACGGCCCCACGCGACGTCCAGTGCCAATGCGTCGCTGTCCAGCGCAGCGTCCACGGCGTGGGGATGTGCCCGGCTCCTCTCCTGCCCTCTCCAAAGCTTGGACAGAAGAGAGAAGTCAGTACTGCCTTTTACGTCCAGAGGGTTGTGCCTTTTTTTTTTTTTTGGAAGCATCATTTCCGACAGCACCGTTCACTTCCCGGGAAAAGCAGCCCCAGAACGTGACTGCGCTCGGAGGGAACAGCCCGTGGGTGTTTGGGAACGTTTGGGGAAAAACAGAAAAAATAAAAAAAAAAAGCACACACCCTTCTTTTTGCCCTCAGTATTTGTCAGCCAACCCAACACACACCAGTGGTCAACGCCACCGACTTCATTTCATCCGGCAAAGAACCCAGGAAAGCACCTTAATTTGGGAACATCACAGCGTCCAGCCCGTGGGGAGAGATTCTGGATTATTCTGAGCAATAAGAGCCCCCCCCGTGGGAACCTAGGGAAGACTGGAAGTATTAAACACGTGTAACTCGACCTGCCAAACTGCAGGAACCTGCACTTTTCAGTTCTCTTTACAGGAACCGACTTGATTCGATGATTTTTTGGGAGGGGATAAAGTGATTCGGTGTTGATTCGGTGATTCCTGGCCTGGGACGGGTGCCACGCGTGGAAAGGGATGGCAAGGGATGGAAGGGGATGGCAAGGGATGGCAGCCCCTGCTTGGGGCTCGCCAGGGCTGTGCCAAGGTTCCTCACCCCTGCTGGGCCACCCAGAGCTTGGAGCTCGCAGGGGAAGGGCGAACGACAAAGCCTGGGCAGAAATGCCCGAAAAAGGGAGATTTCCCTCTCCCCTGTGGCCAGTGGGGAGGGGGCCTGGGAGCCCCGAGCCCCCCGTGGCTCTGGTGCTCTGGAGACGTTCCCATCCCAACAAGGGATGTTCCTTTCCAGCAGCCCTGGGCAGCTGGGCCGCCAGCGATGGCTCCTTTCCAGACCAAGATTAATTTAGTGTTTGTTTGTCTGCTCTGGCAGTTTAGCTGAGTGTCCATTTCCACCCACAGAACCCTCACACTGTGTATAAAGATGGATCAAAAATATATATAATATATATTCTTGTGAATGTTGGTGCAAA
>VYZP01004060.1:0-34193 GCA_013400635.1 Hypocryptadius cinnamomeus | reverse complement strand
CTCCCAGGGAACAATTCCTGCCCAATATCCTGTCTAACCCTGCCCTCTTTTATTTCAATGCCTTCAGTCCTGTATATCCCTGTAAAAAGTCCCAACACAAGACTATCTTACTTGTGTTGAAAATATTTTGTCAAAATGCAGTTATTTTCCTGAAAAAATTGTTTGCATCACGTCATACGCCCTGGTGTCGGCAGAGCTAGGCAGATAATACTAAATGGCAGGTAAATCACTCCTCAGAGGTTGCTTTTAGGAAGTGTCCAAGTAGAGAAGTATTAATCAGGAAGGGCAGGAAATGCAGCACATCAAATGTAAAAATAGCTGCAAGGTGGTTTCTCTGCATTCAGGATTTTTCTGAATTTTCTGGTTAAAGTTTCCCATGAAAATATGCTGGTGGGAGATAAGGAAGTTATTTGCAAGTGAAGGGAAGGCACTATTATGCCTGAAATCAGATTGCAGCTGTGGCAGTGCTTCCGAACACATCCATGCAGCCTTCTCTGGTGGCCTGTGAGTTGCTGGTGCCATGGGCCTGCCTGATTCCCTCTCCCAGGGCTCAGGGGGCCCTGCAGGGCAGCTAAAGCATGTGGCATGGAAGAGCAGTGTTGGGCAGGTGGGTGATGATGTTGCCATTGGGAAGCTGGCCCATCATAAGTACGGGAAGAGCAGTAAGGACCTCCATGACCATCTCTGAGCCCATGACTTGTGGTTTGTGGAGAAGGTAGAAGGAACACCAGCAGGTGGAAGGTGGTTCATCATCAGGCTGTTACCACGATTCACAGTCAAAAAGCCATTTCCAATGCTTTTGGGTTTCTGGTCTATCCTCTGACTCTGGTGGGAAATTGTCCTTTGTAGACTCCAGCGAGCTTGTCTAGAGCATTCTATCAATAGTTTGTTTCCAAAGTTTAAAGTTCTCTGAAAAGCCATGAGAAGATGTCTCTGTGCATATTCCAGTAATTTAGTGAATGATCTCCAGTTACAGGCTTGTAGGAAAGTGGATAAATGAATAGATTCTGGTGTTTTAAGTAGAGATATTTGAGTGTTCAGTCTTCTTGAAATGGTAAAGAGCAGAGAGGAAAGAAAAATTAATGTTATTGCTCAAGATGCTGCAGTCTGCCTTTAAACAATTCAAGGTTAAAAAATCAGGAGAAACTTCATGTATGTTCCAACTTCACTTTGCTTCCCTTGTGCAAAGCATAAGGAAAGAAGTACAAGACATTCTCAATAGTACTAAGACTTGTTTTTCTTTAAGTGGCACTAATGAAAAGAGTGTTTCCTTCACAGAATACATTTATTTTGTTGAATTTTCATTCAGTCTCCTTGTTCCAACAATAGGCCTTTTTGCTTCTTCCTATTTTGCTCTGTGTTGCTGCTAGGAAACCACTCATCCACATCTGAGAAGCACAATTAAGTGTCCCTGATACAGTATAGCTTCCATTATGTGCCAACAGAAAGAAGATATCAAAAGGATTCCTAAAATAAGGTCCAAGGCTGGCAGAGATATTCAGGATGGGGACTTGATGTCTAAGAATCTGCTGGTACATTGATTGGCATGGCTGCTTAATGAGGAGGAATATGTCTTCTTAACAAGGAGGCTCTGGCCTTTAAAGAATCTTGTTCCCAGCAAGCTCAAGGACCATAAACAAGGGATCTCTGCTTTGTGTAGTTTTTTCCTTATATTGTACACTCTTGTGCACAGCTCCAGATGGATGAACCTGCATTGGCAGAACGACTCCTAAATGGCACCTACCCGCCAGAAGTTGTTAAATCTGTTCTTGCAGTGATAGTGAACAAGATGTCAAAAGTCAGCTGGCTGTGTAGGCTTTGTTCTTACTTGTTGGTTTGGTTTTGGGTTTTTTGTAAATGTTTCTGCTCTACATCTTTGTAAATAAAGGTCTCAAAGTGTGTCAATATGAGCGTTTAGCTTAAATCAGGAGCATTTCTGTGAAGAAAATCTCCTGTGTGTCCTCACCATGCTACCTTGGGTTGGATCTTGAGCACACTCAGGTGTATGAGGTGGTCTGTTTTGGGCATGCACAAAATCTGAAGTAGTTCAGGGCTGTGCAGGTTTGCTTCAACCACAACTCAATGACATTCAGCACAAAGTTATCCTAAAATATATTGGGGAATGCACCCCAACTAGTCCCAGCACGGACATCATCATCTTAGCGCCAGATGTTTTCTGCTGATGTTGTTGATAATGGCATTATTTCCTCAGTAGGACTGATGAAGCATTATTTTTCCCAAGGCTTTTTTATTTATTTGTGGAAAAAGCCCCTGAAGTCCCAAGGGCTTTGTTTTATTTTCCCAATTCTTCTCTCAAGAGTTTTGAATTTGGCTGAAATATGTTAATAAACCCAAAATTATTTCAAATATTGTCTTTTCCTTCCTAGTTACGATATCACCCTTGCTGTCTAACAATAGGAGAGGAAGTTAAATGAATTTTTGAGGCTAAAAAGCTGAGTCTGATGATTATTTCATACAAAACACCAGTCCTGGGTAGCCTGTGCCTGCTCTGTTTTGATGCACGGTTCTGTTTTCATCTGCCTTCTGTAGCACAAAGAAAGGAAAGAGCACCAAATGGGTTTTCATCTGCACGTTAATTGTTGATGTATCTCAGTTTGACAACTAAAGGACTTAATTGCTGTTGAATTTGTTTCTCTTCTTCACTTAATGTTGCATCTTCTCCCCCTCTGCTCAACAGCTTGCAAGTGCAATGGCCACGCATCCGTCTGCAACACAAACACAGGGAAATGCTTCTGCACAACCAAGGGAATCAAAGGAGATGAGTGTCAGCTGTGAGTTCATTTCCCTTTCTTATTTGTGATAAAAAATTGTGCATGTACCACCTTAGACGCCCCCCTCTCCCCCATTTTTTAATGCTCCTGTTTATGATGTCTCTGCTCATTTCTTCCTCCTGACAGTTGACTGACTGCACTGAGGGTGCAGCCAGCCATGGGTGCCCTGGGGAATATCATGAACAGGATCATTGCCTGAAGAATTCCAATTTTAAAAACATTTCAAGTGGGAATATCATGCAGATGGGATGGGTGAAAAAAACCCCATGCCCCAAACTATACGTAGAATCACAGAATGGTTTGGGTTGGAACAGACCTCTGGGCTCATCCCATTCCACCCCCTGCCACGGCAGGGACACCTTCCACTGTCCCAGGCTGCTCCAGCCCCAGTGTCCAACCTGGCCTTGGGCACTGCCAGGGATCCAGGGGCAGCCACAGCAAATCTGGGAATTCCAGCCCAGCCCCTCCCCACCCTCCCAGCCAGCAATTCCTTGCCAAGATCCCAGCCCAATCTCCCCTTTCCCACTGGAAGCCATTGCCTGTGTCCTGTCCCTGCAGGCCTTGTCCCCAGTCCCTCTGCAGCTCTCCTGGAGCCCCTTCAGGCCCTGCAAGGGGCTCTGAGCTCTGCCTGGAGCCTTCCCTTCTCCAGGGGAACATTCCCAGCTCTCCAGCCTGGCTCCAGAGCAGAGGGGCTCCAGCCCTGCAGCAGCTCCGGGGCCTCCTCTGGGCTCTCTCTGCTTTGCTTTATCCCTCAATAGCTTCTTTTTAATCAGTGCATTTCACCGTCCGTGCTCTCTGATGTTGTTCAGTGGGAGTGTAAATATATCCGAAATGAGCCTTTGACATTCAAGCAGTTTAATGGAGCAGTTTTAGAGCAACAAATTTGCTGGAGGTTTCTCTGTAACATAACAGAAATGCTTTTAGTGTAATGTTAGGGGAAATAATTTAATTCCAAATAATTTCATTGCCAGGTTTATTTTTAAAGCATTGCTCACATGAGTAAACATTTATAGGATAGAACCTGGAATAGCCATAAATGACTAAGCTAATCCAGTTCCATGCATTGTGGAGAGCTAATAAATACCTTCCAAGTGGATGCAGATGTTAATATTCAGAATTTTATATTGCACTTTTACTGCATATGAGTTGGACTTGCAGGGAACATGGAATTTCTTCATCAGCCCGGTCTAGCTCAGACTTTCATCTTTAATTGTGTACTGCTCTCAGCACAGGTTGTGTTTTCTGGTATTTAGTGGCTGGGAATAAGTAGAATGGCAAAAAAAAATATCCATTTATTAAAAAATGTATATTCTTTTTAGGTGTGAAGTAGAAAACAGATATCAGGGAAATCCACTTAAAGGAACGTGTTACTGTGAGTACCCTTGGGATTTTGTTTGGAGATAAAAAATGTGCTTGAAGTTTAAAATTACTTATTTAAAACTTGTTTCAGTTGCCTCAGCATGTATTTAAAGTATGGGGGATTAAGGAAGGAACTAAAAAATAGCTGTAAAAACCTTCACTTTTCTCAAATACGTTGTTCAAAGAGAATAAAAATACTTTTCTTGATAAGTTCATGTGATGATTGGATCTTTTGAACAATGTTTTGAATGTTTTTCATGTGACTGAGATGAAATCTGGTCTTTTGGAGAGCACTCTAAACTATATTCCTAACAGGTAAAAAACAAAGAGTTTCCTTAGAATTTTTAGAAATGCAAAATACTGTTTATTTTAAATTCTGGTCCAGGTTAGAATGGATTTCAAAATTGCCACATTTCCTCTGAAATGAGCAGTTGGATTCCCGTGCAGCTCCAGAAGATCCTTTGCCAAGATTCAGATTACCTAATGGAAACTTTCCAGCTTCTGTTTGCAAATATTAGCAATCAGCAGCCTGGCACGCGTGGAGAGATGGAATCTTAAATTACATAAAGCCTCCAGTAGTGGTTTTGTCCAGCACAGAAATTATCAACTGGCTGGTTTTGGCTTATTTGAATTGCTTGTGTGGCCAAACAAGGGCACTGCTGCCTCCTCATGGCATCTCTGTGTAAGAACGACCAAATTCCTTGCTGAAATGGCAGGGATGGTTAAATGGGCAAAAAATGGGGAAAGGCAGAACTTTGCAGCTCTTACAGGAAGAACCTTGTGCTGTTCAGATCCAGTCTTGCTTGGTTTCATTTCCTGACTGTTTCTTCGTGCTGTGTCCGGATGGACACCAGCAGCTTGTCTGACTTGTGTCCGTCCAGCGAGGGGTCACTGGGAGGCAGTGAGAGAAAAACAGCACCTGGTGTGTCAATTCCTGGTTATTATTGCTGGGAGTATCTCTGCATGGCCTCAGGAATATGCACAAGTCACAGTAGTGTGCAGTAGTGGAAGGGTACTGAGGTGGGTGAGTGCATCCCCACAAGTGGCTGTGGCTTACACCAGCCTGGGCAGACAGGAGCAGGCAAGGACAGACAGACAGACTAGAGGCTGCTCTTGGCATGCCTTGGGTGGGATGTGTCCCAGAGCAGGATGGCAGCTGGGTTCATCACCAACCAGCTGTTCTGTAGAACCTCTCCCAGGAAAATCTGCTGATGTGCAGAAACCTGGAATGGGGGGACCACTGTCCCCTTCCAAGTGGGAATTACACAGCTACTGAACATTTCTGCTATTCCCTTTGATCACAGAGGTATTGCAGGCTGGAAAATAAATATTTTGGCATGTTTTTTACAGTGTATAGGTAGGCATACTGGTTTAGATCAAGGCTGGAGGCTGTTGCCTGGCAAGTATAAGCCACCTCTCCTCCCTCTCTAGGCTCAGCTCCTGGAGTTTTTTGTTCCTTATGTGGGATCATATGTAGGTTGAAGTAATTTGCAGCAGTGTCACGACAGTGTCGTATTCTGGTTGTCCAAGCAACCCTTCAGTGACATCATGCCTTCCTTTACAGAAGTTACTTTATTCCAGGAGATGGGATAACTGTCTCCCTGCATTCCTTACAGATACTCTCCTCATCGACTATCAGTTCACCTTTAGCCTTTCCCAGGAGGACGATCGCTATTACACAGCAATCAACTTTGTAGCAACACCTGAAGAGGTACATTTTCTATTTTCCCTTTTAACTTTGTCCTTTGTCTTCTCTTGGCCCTGGAGGCAATGAGTTGTTACAGTTCCATAGTCTTGTGATATGGAAGGTGTGTCCTGCTCCATGAAGCAACCAGAGCTTTTTGACCTTGACTTGGCTGTGCAGTCCCAAATCATTACAGGAAGATTTCATAAAGAACCACAGCTGATTCTTACCAGTTGTTGGAACAACCTCTGAGCCATTCCAGTATTTTTTAAATCACAGACCAGTTTGGGTTGGAAGGGACCTTGAAGCTCATCCTGCTCCAAACCCCCCTGCCATGGCAGGGACACCTCCCACTGTCCCAGGCTGCTCCAGCCCCAGTGTCCAACCTGGCCTTGGAATCCAGGAGCAGCCCCAGCTGCTCTGGGAATTCCAGCCCAGCCCCTCCCCACCCTCCCAGGGAACAATTCCTAATTCCCAAGATCCCATCCAGCCCTGCCCTCTGGCAGTGGGAAGCTATTCCCTGTGTCCTGTCCCTGCAGGCCTTGTCCCCAGTCCCTCTGCAGCTCTCCTGGAGCCCCTTCAGGCACTCCTTAGGCACTTCTCTTCTGCAGGCTGAACAGTCCCATCTCTCTCAGCTGGTCTCCAGAGCAGAGATGTTTTGTTTGTTTTCACCCCATATCTTGTGTCTCAGTTCTTCCTTTGATATTCTGTACACATGACTCCTTTGTTATGTTTTCCTCAAGGAGGAGAACACTTCTTCCAGAAAATATAGTATGCAGTTTTTAGCTTGATGTATTTTCTTTATGTAAGTAACAAATTTCAAGATAATTTTTTTGTAGCTATGATTTCCTGGGAAACGGTACAGTAAAACTGCTTATCCTAAAAATGGGGATTCTTTTTTGTTTCTTCCTTTAGCAAAACAGAGACCTGGACATGTTCATCAATGCATCTAAAAACTTCAACCTCAACATTACTTGGTCCACAAGTTTTGCAGGTAAATTGAGTATGATCTAAGTAACTCAGGAGCTTCTTTCATTTAGCAATTTCTGAAAAAGGCAAATTTAAGTGGGAAAACTTTGGGGTTTTTTAACCGATGTACTTTTTGCATGGTATTCTTAAATTGTCGGCCTGAGGGGGGAAGTAAAATGTTTAAAAAAACCTATGTTTTCAACTTTAATAGTGCATTTTGTAAACATTGAAAGTGCAAATTTGATTTTTTACAATGCAACATCTTGGCACGCAGTGGTTTTGATAATGCAGTGCAGCTTAACATAGTTGGTTTTGAATGAATAGATAATTTTTTAAAATTAGAATTTAGGATGGTTTTCCCTTTTGTTTGTTTTCTTAAATACACCTTGATTTTTTTTTTTTTTTGCTACTCCTTACAACAGCTGGCACACAGGCTGGGGAGGAAATTCCAGTTGTTTCCAGAACTAATATAAAAGAATACAAGGACAGTTTCTCCAATGAGAAATTTGATTTCCGCAACAACCCGAACATCACCTTCTTTGTTTACGTCAGCAATTTCACCTGGCCCATAAAAATACAGGTAAGAGCAGCTAATATATGTCAAATTGTTTAAAGGTGCTTTTTCTATTTCTCTCAACACTGTGGGAGTTTGCTGTGCTTGGAGTAGTCTAAGCTGAACCAGCCTTGTGTAATCCCAGAGCAGACAGAGTTTGATGTTCCTGGATAAGAGAAAGAGGGTGTGAGGCATCTTCTGATGTTGCCTCAGCCCAGTGGATCTGAAGATGTGCTGTGAAATAAAGACACTCATTTATTAACAGGGCTGTGTTTGATCAGGGGTCTGACTTCAAATGTGCAGATCTTGATACTGTAGAAAAAGACTGATAAAGCTAAAAATGAAGCCTGGAAAGAGCAGACAGAGGAAATGCTTCAGTAGCTCTGTATTCCTGCTGCTGCCTCAGGCTGGTGGCACGTGCAGGACTAGCAGCTCACCCTTCCCCTTTATTCAGGGTAGTTGGTTGGCAGGCAGTGCCTGGGGCACCAGGCTGGCCGTGGTGATGAAGTGGTGCAGGAGTAGCAGTGGGTGAAACTTGGTGGTGATGGAATCAGACAGAATCACTCTCTGACTGGTGGTCCTAAAATCAGACAGAATCACTCTGTGATTGGTGGTGATAAAGTCAGACAGAATCACTCTGTGATTGGTGGTGATAAAATCAGACAGAATTCACTCTGTGATTGCAATCACAGATCCTGCAGCTGCTGAGGCAGCTCACAACTCAGAGCAGCCTCAGCCACCTTCTTGCAGTGTGCTGGTCAAGTATCAGTTCCCTGTGTGCTCAGAGTGATGTGGGTGTTTGAAGGACAAAATCCTTGGGGTTCTGGAGCGGAGATCATGGAATGGTTTGGGTTGGAAGGGGCTTTAAAGGTGATCTTGTCCCACCTGCTGCCATGGGCAGGGACAGCTTTGGCTAGTCCAGCTTGCTCCAGCCCTGTCCAGCCTTGAACAGTTACAGGGATGGGGTAGCCACAGATCTCAACTAAAGCTTGGCATATTTGAATTCTGCCTTATTGAAGCAACTTGGTCAAATATGGGAACTCAAATCCTTCCATCTTCACCCTTGTTCATGCGATCGTTTTGTGAAAGCTGACATTTCACATTAATGCACTCGGTGTTTCAAACATATTGGTCAGGCAAACTCACTCTGTCAACAAAAATAACGCACAGGATAATGTTGAGCAAGAAAATGAGATAATAATGCACAGGATAATATTGAGCAAGAAAATGAGATCCACCTGGAAAAAAGCTCCTTAAGCTATAGTGATATTTTTCCTGAATTTTTAAAAAAGTGTTAGGAATACTTGTGAAATGTTCTTATCACCTTTTCCTAAAGATACTGGTTTTTAATTACTTGGGAAGCTTTGTCTTGTTGATTGCAGACTGAAGATTTGGCAGGTTGGCTTTGGACTCTTTTTAATATCACTTACAGTTTTGGTAATTAGTTTGCAGCTGGAGAGTTTTTACTTCATAAACTGGTAAAGTCTTAGTTTATTTTCAAGTCCTGGTTTTTAAATATGGAGGAGTTGATGAGCTGCAATGTAAAATCTTTGTCATTGGATACTCAAGTAGCAAGTCCCAAACCTCCTCATTTTCATGTAAGTACTGCTTGTCGTAGGGGAAGTAGCATCTGTGTACAAAGGTGAGCACTTATGCAATGATTTATTTCAATATTTGAGCTTCTCTTTCATCAAATTCATAATCGCAGGAGTCAGGACAAAAAGTAATTCCTTTTTTTTAACCTTATGAGTTATTTTGATTGATATTTGATTTTCCATAATCAGTGCTGGACTGTACCTTACCCTGATTTATTTCTTTGTTATTTATTGCTGCAGAACTGTGTGTTAGGGATACAGCTGATTGGTTTTTCTCTTACTCTCCTTACAGCATCCCCTTTTCCCTTCCCCTCCTGGTTTCCTTTACTTGTATGGTTGAAACATCTCTCGCTGCTTTGTTTTCATTTGCTGAGCAATAACACAGCTTGACTTCTGGCAGTTCTTATTTTATCTCTTTACTTCTTGCTGGCTTTAAAGACATTGCTAATGAATCCTTTCCTCTCCTTAATACAAAGTCTCTGTAATTGATGCTCATGTCCCTTTTGAGGTTAGCTCTGAGGATGCAGCTTTCAAATAGTTTTGCATCTTTGACCTGAGAGAAATATTTAGATGGCAGCTTTTCCATTCCTGATCTCCTTAGTCCACTCGATTTTACTGTTTGATTTCATTTCTCATAGTTAAAGAGTGAACTTTGATTCTCTTGCAACACTTAACCTCTCTTTATCCTTAATTTAATGTGAATGTGCTTGTATGCACTCAATCCAAGTTAATGTTTTATCACCAGCTCTTCTTAGCATCTTTATTACTTGCCAAAACGAAGTCTAAAATAACATCAGCTCTTATTCATTGAGACACAGTTTTTGTGAAGAAGTCTGGCAATGACCAGCAATCTGTGGTCCATAGAATTTCTGTCAGTTTCCTCTTCAGTGCATAGCTAAAAACCAGAACTCACCGTGTCCTTTCAGGTCTTGTGCAATCTGCCGTGAGGGATTGACCATTGACCTTCCCTCAGCTGCAATCTGTGTCCCTACCTGTCCTTTCCATACCCAAATTTTCTTCATTTTTGTGAAGTTGTGGCTCTCTGTAGTTTGTGTTTGATATGATAAAATAGAAGCTAAGTCATGGCACAGGTTTTTGGGACAAAGATTTTTTTTTTTTGGACAAATGCCCAGAGAAGCTGTGGCTGCTCCATCCCTGGAAGTGTTTCAGGCCAGGTTGGATGGGGCTTGGAGTGCCCTGGTCTAGTGGAAAGTGTCCCTGCCCATGTGAGGGGGATGGATTGAGATGAGCTTTAAGATCCCTTCCCACCTCATTCTCTGATTCTTTGATTTTAAGACTTCCTGGCCATCAGTCCTTGACTCATCCCATGCTACATTCTTCCCAGGAATAGTTTCTTTCTATTATACTTTCCTATACTTTCCTTCTCTCATTTGTTTTTCCAAGGGGTTCATCCCTGATTTCCCAGCAGAAAACTTCCTGTGCTGTTGGATCAGTCCTTAGGGCAGACTGGCTCGTTAATTAAAACTCCATGTTGCAATACGGACAGGATGCAAGCTGTTCTCTTACCTTCTAGCTCGTCTCCTCCAGTATTCCTCATTGCACCTCCACTATTAAACTGTCACACAGCAACAGAACATGTTTCAATTTCCTTTGAAATTACACTGATTTTAATAGAGTATGTCGAAGTCAGGAAAACTCTGCTCCTGCCAAGCTGCTGGAAATTATTCTGTCCTCGTGTATGTGCATCACCTGGCAGCTCATGCGTGTGTTTGGGCTGCTCCTGGGCATTGCAGCATGTCCAAATCATATTTTAGGGGTTTATTCTTTGTTTGACTATCTTAGTAAACTGTTATTGTGCATACACTCACTTGTCCTGGCTTATTTTCAATTTCAATGCAACAGATATATTTAAACATGAGTGTTTATGTCTGTACAAAATCTTGCAACAGAAAACTTTGTAAATATAGTTTTTACTGCAAAGCAATTCTGCAATCCACCTTATTTTGTTTCTCTTAAGTATTGCAAACTTTATATTGAATCCTTGATTGAAATCTGTCTCTTGTTTATCCTCTCTTCTTGCCTGTTAAAATCTGCACTTGGAAAGTGTAAGTGCTCCTTTGTGTAGGAGATGGCTGTGTCCCTGCCAATGCTCAGTTCTGGTTCTTCTTTCTCTGTCTTGTTCCACCTCTTTTTCAAACCACTTTAGTTCATTTTTTTTTTAAAGTATATTAGTTTAGGATGTCTTTCCTCACCTGGTTAATGACTTAAAATGATTATTCAGTAAAAGAACTAAAGCAGAAAAATGCAGAAAGCTTTCAAAATACAGCAATCTTCTTCCTAATTCCTCCTTTCTGAGCAGTTCCAAGCCTGAAGGAGTGCACTTAAAGCCTCACTTTGCCAAGCTTTCCTGAAAATCCCAGTAAGGTCTTGTCAACAGTGTCTGGATATTTCCATTCTCTCTGCTTTGTGAGCTCATCTTTGCTGCAAATGCTGGACACATGGAATTTTGAGGCATTTAGCAAACCCCAACTGTTCACCTTCCTCTCCTCAGCTTGGCTCTAAACATTCCCTATCTTCCCCCAGACTGTGAGTTCACCCTTTAGGAAAGGACATTAGTGGACATTGAAGGATTGAGATTTTTTTTCACTTATGTAAATGTAATAGTAATATTTTCCCCACTATTCTTCCTCTTTGCTTAATCTTCATTGTGAATTTCCTTTGTTATTCTTTCCAAACTTAGCTCAGAGTGGAAGAAAGACATTGACTGTAAATAATCTGCTGTACAATAGCACAGTAAGAAGCAAAGGAATTCAATGCAAAAACTTTCAGAGGAGTTCTCTTCATGGGTTTCAATCCATGCAAAGTTAGCTCACTCTGAGGTGAAACTACAGTTCTGGAGCTGACAAGTAGTTAATGGTGAGAATTTGAAACTCTCTTTAGATACCTGTGTAAATGTCAGCAAGTGTATTTACCTGGGACCGAGTCCAGTGAGTGAATTCCTCTCCAGAATGTACAGGAGGGTGAAGATTCAATCTGCTAATACAGGAAACTCTCCCCTGGCTGTAAGATTTCTGCTTCATCACAATTTACTGCTGATGGTGTTTGCTACCACTCACTAAATAGAAATTGGTGGTTTAGTCTTGTTTCATACCCAAACTATTGTTTATATTCACTAACATTCTGTCCCATTTGATATTTGATTTTTTCCTCTCAGGTTCCAAGCATCTTGCATTGATCTCTGCATTCTGAGAATGTGTAAGACGTTTAGGACCTGATTAAGGCAAAACCAGTTTGTAATTGTATCATTAACTGACAATTGCCTCCCGTCTTTCCTTCGTGTTGGTTGAAGGATTTTGATTTGAACACGCTTAAATGTTAATTATGAACCAAATGCTTCAAGAAACAAAAAGAGGTGAAGGAATTTTGCAGCCCTTGCATACAAAACATACCATTTGCAAAATCTCATTAGGTATTCACTATATATCATTTTCTTGGCAATTCATTGTTGTGTTGGGCTTCAAAAAGTGCCACTGTGACTGCTCAGCATCGCTGCATGTGCAGCGTGGTGGTGGCTGCAGCAGCATTGCATGGCTCCCACTGTTTGAAGTGCATTTGAGAACCAGTGGGAAACATTCAACTCACTGAAATTGTTGCCTTCCACTCAGATTTCATAAAGGCTGTAATGGAAAAATAGCTAAAATTGCCTCTGCTGTCTTCAATTCTAAAATTGAAAATTTCTCAAAATTTCTTTTGGTTTCCTCTACTTGATTTATTTCAGGATGATCTATCTATATAGTCTCCTTTATATCTGTATCCCTTTTTACTCAGATAGTTCATGGAACAAACAGGTTTGGAGGGACCTGAAAGACAATCTGTGGATTGTTTAGCTCAGTCACATATGTGTTGTCATAGTTATTCTGTCTCCAGAGATGCTGTTTACCCTGACAGGAAGGGTCCTGGTGAGCCCACTCCAGATGCTGCATTGTGCTCTGGTTCCTCTGCTGAAAAGGTGACTGGTGAACTGCAAGGTGAAACAATTCATGGCTCTTCAGTGGATGGCAGCTGGCACAGGAGGTGTCAGGAGGGCAAGTGCAGAAACTGTCACTCATGGGAGACCTGGAAATTGGAGACAGGCTCAAATGTGCTGTAATTAAACCAGAATTTGGTCTGTGATGCTTTCTTTTGGTAGTGATCCAGGTGACTGTCACAGGTGATTGTGTTTGGACTAGCACATGGAATCCTGGAGTCACAGATGGGTTTGGATTGGAAGGGACCTTAAAGACCATCTCATTGAAACCCCTGTCATGGGCAGAGACACCTTCCACTATCCCAGGGTGCTCCAAACCCCATCCCACCTTGCCTGGAACAATTCCAGGGATGGGGAAATCACAACTTCTCTGGGCATCCTGTGCCATGGCCTCACAGGGAAGAATTTCAAATCCCATCTAACCCTTCCTCTGGCAGTGGGAAGCCGTTCCCCCTTGTCCTGGAACTCCAGGCCCTTGTCCCCAGTCCCTCACCAGCTCTCCTGGAGTCTCTTTAGGCCCTGGGAGGGGCTATAAGGTCATCCCAGAGCCTTCTTTTCCCAGGCTGAACATTCCCAGCTCTCCCAGCCTGGCTCCAGAGGAGAAATCCAGGTCACAGCTCCAGCTGCTCTGCACAGATCCATTGCAGGTGCAATCCCCAGGAATGAGATGTCAGCCATCAGCTGAGGTGCTCTTTAATGAACCCCTTCCTTTGGGGCCCTCCCTCTCTGCCTTCTGCTGCTTTTCTTAAATTCCCATTGCCAGGATGACTGCATCCAACCTTGGAAGGAAAATGCTCATTTTAGTGCTCCAGTGAAGAGCTGCAGTGCTGCATGAAGTGAGATTTCTGATAGATGTGGGAGGACAACTGTGCTCCTGTTAAACCTTTCAGAACTGCCACTTTGTTGGATTCAGGTGCCTTGCATATTAGACCTGGGACTACTGATTTTTTTAAGACCTTTTCTTCTATCCTGAGCTGTTTTAAGGGAATAGCTGAAGCTCTGTTCTTTCACAGGCATCAAAAGACTTCTCTACCTCCCTCTGCAGCCCAAGGGCTTCCCAAAGGATTGTGTTATAGTTACTAATTGCCTCCTTTGACCTGGGAACAGTTCCCACTGGTTTCCAGTGATATGCTGAAAATGTCTGTAGGGATGTAGGAGAGCAAACTCCCTTCACATCTCATTGGCTCAGCAGAGCTGGCAGTGGTGTTGGAAAGGGGTCTTTTCCCTAGCCCGGAGGTATTTCCTGTCTTGTTTGTAGGCAGAGTTCAGGTGGAGCCACCTGGTGTCAGCTGCGTTTTGGAGTCAGATGAATTTTACACTAGGCTGAGATTCTGCTGAGGAATGGCTCTTGTTTTTTCTTATGCCGAATGTGGCTATTCAAGTTGGAAATATTAGCCAATATTTTGCAAACTGCCAGGAATTACATTTTTAAGAAGACTCCACAGTCCTCAAAGCACTCGCTCTGATCTTTATCATTGTTTATTTCAATGTTTCATTGCTGTTGTGTCCTCCAGTATGTAAATACTGAAACCTTCTGAAATTCTCATTGTTCAAAGTAAGGCTCCTTCATTAAAGCAGTTTTGATTTGCAATTCTTCTAATGCTCTTCCCCATCAACCTGCTAGATTTATTTGCAACATTACTCCTAAAACAGGTGGTCTGCATTCGCAAGAATCTTAATATCACTTTCAATTAAGCTTTAATTTTATTTGCTGTTCATGTTTAGTGTAGTTCAGGAAGCATTTGTTTTCCTCCAGAGCTAAATGATGGATGACACTTTGCTGCAGCCAAGGAAAGCTTTGGGGTACCCTTAGCTCCTGACAGGTGAGGAGTGGCCCAAAACAGACCTGGAGGAACAGCAGATCTCACACATTCCTTTTATTTTAGGCTTTCAGCCTCTTTAGGTGGCATGATCATTGCCAGCAGTGATGCTCTCTGCCTTTCCTTCTTTGAGGTTTACAGCCTGACTAAAAGGCTTTGATAATCCATGGAAAAAGAGAGTGAAGAAACCATCCACAGTTAAAAAGCAGGGCCTGAACTGTCTCTAATGCCTTGATTCCTCTCTGGAAGGAGCATTAGGTGTTTGATACAGGATAAATAACCCCTGAGGACTGGACATGGCCCGTGGAGGTTTCCAGTCTTTCTCTAAATTAGTGTCATTCTCAAACCAAAATCAACAGGTTCATTGAATGAGAGCTCTCAGTGAGGGCAGAGGAGGAGTATCTTTGTTGTTGGCCAAAGAGAATAAAACACATTCAGATAGGTAGGGATTGCTTTGATAAAATAATTATGTAGGCTTGAAATCGCAGTGAGATTGCTGATCTGGACAGCTTTCCTGCCAGGTCCTCGTGTGCTTTGTGCATATTTAACAAGAAAGAGATGTAAGTGCAGAGATAAAATCATCCTCAACTCTCTGGGACCCTTTATTTCAAAAATGTTCTCTTTTTTTTTTGTTGCTTCTGAAAGCATTGTAATGCCAAAGTTGTTTGCTAATGGTGTCCCTTGCCTTTCCTTAGCTGTAACTGCAGGTGCTTTTGAGCCTCTCTCCCTGCATCTCTCTCACCGTGTGAGAGGTTTTCTTGAAACCCAACAACAAAACGTAAATCAATTTGTTAATCTGATGAAATTTGCTGTTGAATGTAATTACTTCTGGAGACATGCAATTACATGCTGATTTTTCAGAACAGGCAAACTGGCATCTTCTACTGTGGGATGGAAAGATTTAAAACAGAACAGTTAAATGGTCCTTTAAAACATGAAACAGATGCTGGTGTTTTATCTGCTTCTGCCACCTTATTTTTGGTATCAACTGATGACATTTTTCTCCTTTTAGAAGTTGTTCCCTTTTCGATTAAGTAATATTTTTGTTAGCACCTTCTTAAATCCTTTAAAAGGAGGATTTCTCTCACAGGCAGTTAACCCTTGGCAGGAGGTGGTGCCACTTCAGTCCTTTTTGCAGGAGGTTGTAGTGTGACCAATCCTGAAAATTGTTCATGCCAGATTTTTCCCTGGTGCTGTGTTGGAGGGGCATGAATTTTTATCAGAGATTCATGGAATGGTTTGGGTTGGAAGGGAGATGAAGGATCATCTCATCCCACCCCTGCCATGGCAGGGACACCTCCCACTGTCCCAGGCTGCTCCCAGCCCCAGTGTCCAACCTGGCCTGGGACACTGCCAGGGATCCAGGGGCAGCCACAGCTGCTCTGGGCACCCTGTGCCAGGGCCTGCCCACCCTGCCAGGGAACAATTCCTGCCCAATATCCCATCCATCCCTGCCCTCTGCCTCCAGGCCTTGTCCCCAGTCCCTCTGCAGCTCTCCTGGAGCCCCTTTAGGCATTGGAAGGGGCAACCAATGAAGTCTTGGGGTTTTACATCTGCAGCTTGGGATTTCTTGGGATGAGCTGTAGTGACTTACATAACTTTTGTGAGGTTTATTGTAATACCTTTCTACAGCACTGGAAGTCTTTTTGGATGCCTGTTGCAAAACTTCAGCTGCATAAATAAGAAAAGTTATAGGATACCAGAGAGAGACAGTCTGCAATTCAGATTTAATAATACCAGGAGCATTTCTTGGGCTGTGTTTTATTGAGATCTGACAGTGACATATATATTGATTGCCTTAATTTTAAGCAAGCTGATTTTTTTCTCTCTTTCTGAATGCAGGGCTGGAAAATATATAAAAATTTGCAGAATTAATTTACTACAGAAGCTAAGTCCGAATCAGACATTAATTTCTTCTGGGTGAGACCAGTGCTGGTTGCTTGAAGTTCCTGTATTTCTGAGATGAATAACTCTTGAAAATACCAGAACCCACCAGAGAATGTAAATATAGACCCCAAATTCAAATATATTTCAGAAAATGAGTGCTGTGGGCCATTGCTGAGAAGCTGAAAGAGCAAGATACTTTTCTTTATACAAAAGCTTATTTAAAGAGTCAGAATAGTGAGCAGAGTTAATGAAGGAAAGAAAAGCATATTGGCAGGAAAATAGAAGAAGCCTCCCACTGAAATGCGACAGTGGATTCAGCCTGGCTAAACCACAAGAGAAAGTATATCTAGAACTAAGAGAGGGTGTGTCCTGGTTTAGGGCAAATTTGGGAGAAAATGTCTGAATTGGAGTCCCTCTAGAAAGCAAATTCAAGCGGCCCTTCCCCCAGCTGGTTTGGGAAAAGATTTCCCTGCAGAAAAGTGGAAAAAACTGTTTATGTAACAGGCAAAGCATTCACCAGCACAAAATATGAACAATATTAAACAATAAAACCTCTTGCTGCTCCGAAGAGATGACAAACTCACAAAGTCCCTCTGTGGGCTGCAGCTCGGCTTGCTCAGTCTCGTATCAGTCTCGTATCAGTCTCTCATCAGTCCCTCCGGTGCTGGGAATCCGTGGGCCACAGGTGGAGCTGCCAGTGCTCTTCTGGGTGTTCAGGCCAGAGAAGGTTTAAACAGCTCCAAAGAAATAGTAAAACCACAGTCGTGGGAACTTCTGTGCCTCAGTGAGCTAAGAACTAACTAAAAGCAGAGAGCTCTGTCCTGCTGTAGACGGCACAGTCCAGGAGCAGGAATGTGGAGGAGTGAGTGCAGTGTCTGAAAACAAACTGTGGCTTCTTCTTCCCCCTTCGCTCTCAGAACCAGCCTTAAAGGTGCAAAACTCATTTCTGGGCTAAACAGACAAATGGGGATGTGAGCATCACAAAGTCACCCCAGGACAGGGTGACAAACCCGAATGCCTGTGGCTGGTTTAGCTCCCAAACACAGAGCCAGAGACACCAGCACTCCACTGACAGCTCTCAGCTGACTGTGGAGCTTCTTTCGGGGAAAAAAATATCCCTGGAATGTCCTGAAAACTTCTTTTTCTCACACTTATTTTCCTGACTTTGTATTATTAGGATTTTGACTGTTTTTACTGTATTGGCAAATGTTGCTCCCAGCAGTGTTGGCAAGCAAGAGCAGGGGTCAGGGCAGGGTAGTACTGTCGTAGTCCTATATAGGAATAAATTTCTGGCATGACTGGGGATTTCATAGTGTTTTTTTCTTAAATTGGTTCTCTCTTAAATGATTTTTTTTGAGTTATAAGTGTCATGTACAGTTAGTTCTTTAACCAGTCTATTTTGCATGCAAGATTAGCACCATCCACCTTCCCACACCTGGACCAAAAGTATCAATAAATTACATTAATATATTGACTGAGGATTGAAGTAAATTCCAGCAATTGATTTGTCACTTCAGTATTTTACTGGGAAATTCTTCATGACAAAAAGGTGAATTACGTGTTCTAGAAATCTTTTTGTGATAGGCAGTGACTACCTGGCCTTTTTAATGCAAATCTGAGAGCTTATAAAAAAGTTGTTCATTCTGCCCTACCCAGCATGGTTATTTTTTTCATGTTAAGATTTCTTGAACACCAAATCATAGCCAAGGCTCTCAATAGAAAAACCTGTGATGAATAAAGCAGCCCAGCCTTATGGTTCTGATTTCATGGCTCCTTAAAACTGATCCTGATGCTATGTGGTTTGTTTAAAGTAAATTTGGGGGGTTTTAATTACTACCACTTCAGGTTGTGATGTGATGTTTGAGATGACTTGTGGCTTCAGTGTTGTGTAATAATGTGATAATGTTGTCATTCAAAGGTATTTTAATTTGATTATTTATATAAACACCTATTTAATTTGGGGCTGGAACTAGATAATCTTTAAGGTCCCTTCCAACCCAAACCATTCTATGATTCTATATGTAATATGTATAAATATATATACAGTTACTTTGCTACTTTGTTTTATTAAAGATGAGATTCCTGCAGCTGGTATATTACAGGATGTTTTGCTACAGGTTGATAAACGTGTTAATTTTCTCATCCAATATGATCCTTGGAACTCACAGCCTCCTCAGTAAGGAGACAGAGCTTGTTTTCCCCATTAACACTACTGCAACCCTCAACTCTGTCTTGCATTTTTCCCCCTATTTTGTCTGGTCAGAAATGATGCAAGACAGAAGGTTTTGCCTGTTTCCATCTGTCAGCTGCATTGAACCCTTAAAAAAGAAACTTGCAAATATTGCTTTGGCTGTTTTATACTTTTTATTCTTGATTCCCTCTTGTGTACTTACATCACCTGCTCTTTAGGAAAACTAACTTTTATTCCTTTTAAGCTCAGTAGACTATAAAGCTCCTTTTTACTGGACTTCAAGGGTCTGAGTGAGAGTTTGAGCTGTTACATGCTAAAGTTTTAATTTTCTCCATGCTGAACCTCTCCAGCAATATGCCAAACGTAACAGCCTGCACGCAGGTGATGCCAGAGCTCTGCTGGCCATGGAGCCAGGAATGGGATCGCTCCTTCCTTCCCAAGTGCAACTGGATCCCTCCTTTCCAAGTGCAACAGAGTCCCTCCCAGGTGCGATGGGATCCTTCCCAAATGCAACAGGGTCCTTCCCAAATGCAATGGGATCCCTCCCAATTGCAACAGGATCCTTCCCAAATGCATCCGCAGCAGCTGGGACTGGAGGGAGGTGCTTGAGGAACTCAGAGGATTGGAGTATTTTCCTGCTGGTGACATGTATTCTGTCTCAAGATTTAGGACCTTTATTTTTAACCACTTTTTCCAAGTACCTCAGAGCTTCCTTGTCTCCAGAATAATTGTTGCAATTGCAGGATCACAGAATCATTTATGTTGGAAAACCCTCTAAGACCATCGAGTCCAGCTGTTCCCCAGCACTGCCAAGGCTAGCACTGACCCATGTCCCCAAGTGCCACATTTACATGGCTGTTCAGTCCCTCCAGGGAGGGGTGCTCCATCACTGCCCTGGGCATCTGTGCCAGGGCTGCACAGCCCTTTCCATGAGGAATTTCCCCAGTGCCCACCCAGACCCTCCCTGGCCCAGCCTGAGGCCGTTCCCTCTGCTCCTGTCCCTGTTCCCTGGGAGCAGAGCCCGACCCCCCCGGCTGTCCCCTCCTGGCAGGAGTTGTGCAGAGCCACAAGGTCCCCCTGAGCCTCCTTTGCTCCAGGCTGAGCCCCTTCCCAGCTCCCTCAGGAATTCTCCAGCCCCTTCCCAGCTCCCTCAGGAATTCTCCAGCCCCTTCCTAGCTCCCTCAGGAATTCTCCAGCCCCTTCCCAGCTCCCTCAAGAATTCTCCAGCCCCTTCCCAACTCTGTTCCCTGCCCTGGCCACACTCCAGCCCCTCAGGGTCTTTCATCTTGTACGTGACCTGGAAGAAGAACTGAGAAGTTCAGAGAATTCAGAAGAATTCACTGAGGATTCAGAAGAGATGAGTTTTTTCTGGCCCTGCCTTGGCTTTCTTGGGGCATGTTTCTGTCATGTGGAGGTGTGCAGGGTCTGAGCTGAGTTTGCTGTTTCAATTATGGAACTTTCCAGAATTTCGTTTCCTAGTGCACTTTAAACTTAGATGTGCATCACAATTCAGCCACTGGCTGTTTATGGAACAAATACTTCTCATTTGTCAGATTTGTGTGATAATTTCTGGGATGCTGTGAAATTTGGGATCACATCTTAAGCACTATTTTTAATTTAGAGACAGTCATGCCTGTGTTCGCTCAGCACAACATGAGAGAGTTCACATGGGAAGACAAAACACGTATAATTGGCATTTCTGAGCCAACTGCTGACTGCAGCCAATTAGCTGAGAAGTGACAATTTGTGACTACTGCAGGAAGGCAGCATAGTATTGGAATGTAAATTGATTTTCATCTCAGAATAAGTTCAGAAGTGAAGCAGGTTTTATATTTGCACGGTAGCAAGTACTTGTGCCATAAAGCTCAATGGCTCAGTTAATATTGCAGCAGGTGAGGAGTAAGTCATTAATCTCTTTCATCCTTCATGCAGGAGCAGAGTGACTCAGAGTAGTAGGTGTGAAAATCAAATTTGAGTGAGGATTAAATTTTTGCTTGCCGTAGAATGCGAATGTGAGCATGGGAACCTCTTCAGCTGCATCAAGTTCTCTCTGATTTGGAGAAAGGTGGATTTGATGGGTGAACTGTTCAGCAGATGAGGAATGGGTCCCGAGGAGGCTGTGGAGGTGCTCCAAGTGCTGGAGCCTCTCTGCTCTGGAGATAGAATGAGAGCTGGGGGTGTTCAGCCTGGGGAAGAGAAGGCTCAAGGGAGAGCTCAGAGCCCCTTCCAGTGCTGCTTCTGATGTCCACACCAAAGCATCAGGTGCATTACAAACTCTCTGGGGTTGCTCACCTCCAAATCATGCTCCACTTCAACTTGTGTGTCAGAGTTTTTCAAGTTACAGTTAACTCCTGTTAAGTTCATTTTTTCTCTGAAACCTGAGGTTTAACTTTCCATCTAGAGAATCCTTCCCAGTGGATCAGGTTAAATTTTCTACCTAACCTCCAAGATTGGGTGGAGTTTTCCTGTTCATTTAAAACAGAGATCTGTGGTGCCTCTGCAAGAGAATGTCCTTCTGCTTCCGTGGTGTGACTGGGGTAGGGATTCACCCAAAAGCTGTTGGATGGGGCTTGGAGCACCCTGGGATAGTGGGAGGTGTCCCTGCCCATGGCAGGGAGTGGAATGAGACGGGCTTTAAGGTCCCTTCCAACCCAGCCCTTCTGTGATTCTGGAGCAGCAGCTGGAGGCCAGATGAGGTGTCCCAGGGCAGCTGCAATAGCTTTTACCCCTCTTTAGTCAACAAATGGAGCTTCCAGTGCATCCATGAAACCAAGGGCAAGGATGCACCATGGAAATTTAAACTAACTAAATTTAGGGGTCTACAAATAGCTGTCTTTGTGTGCCTCAGTGTTTACGGTTCTGTTATGGAACTGTTCAGGTAATAATTTTTTGTTAGTTGTTATAAGGCACCTGCCTTGGTCAGCTGAACCACAGATGAGATTTCCATTGGGTGTAAAGGGCTGATGGGCCCCTGTGACCCTGGATTTGGATGTCATAATTTGTGTCTGAATCCCACAAATCACCCACAGAGGTGAACAAACGCTTCCTTCTGGAAGGTGTTCCTTGGAACTGACATTGCTGAGATCGTTTAAGAACCACCTGCCTGAAAAAGACTTGTCTCAGGCTGCTGCTGTGTTTGCTCATCCCTCAGTGAGCAGGGTCAGCTCCAAACCCCAGCTTCTGAAGGGTGTTTTTGAAAGGCTTTTTGCCCTTCTTTCCTGTGATTAGCTCTCTGCTGCCTTAATGATTTCCATGGCTCATTAAAGACATTCACAGAATACAGGAAGCAGCAGCACATGGCAGGACTGAGACCGTGCTCAGGTGGTGGAGCTAGATTGCTGTGTTGGCACATTCTTTCCCAAAACCTTGCAGCCAGGGCCCTTGGAGTTGGCTGAGTGCTCCTCTGGAATGGAGAGCACCAGGAGCAGCGTGGGCCTTGGCCAGGAGTTCCATCAGAGCACACACACTGTGTTTGTGTCTCAAGGAGAACTGGAACAGGCAATGACAATACTGAGCAGGAGAGAAGTTTCCCCCCAGCATTATTCTAGATGGCAGAATGAATGTTTTGATGACTTTGGCATCACTCAAGAATACTTAAAGCCCCTTTGTTTTACAGCAGGTCCTTTGACAAAGGCACAGGCACTCAGCATTCAGACCACGGGGTCCCATAAGTGTTGTCTGTATTCGCCAAGGTCAGATTGAATCCTTGCCTCTAACCATGGGAAAAAAGAGACAAGACAGTTGAGTTTTGGGGAAGAAATAGAGGAGGTTGTGCATAAATGTCACCTGCAGCTTGTTTGGCTTGTGGCTTTCTCTCACTGGAAGCCTTTGGAACTCCCTGCTTTCCACTTTCCCCTGCTGCTTTTTGTTCATTAACTTTGGTGCTGCGGCTAGATTGAAATAAAAAGCAGAAAGCGCCCAAAAACCTCTACATTTCTGTGTGGTCCTGTAGACTTTCAACACACGAGTGCTGTAGCATCCTCCCACCTGCCAGGTGAGGTTAATGGATGTAGCAGTTGGACCTTTTGATATCTTCTGAATTCACAGCAAGCCCCAAGCTCTGAAAGCCAGATTCACATTGCGCTGTCTCTGTTGGGTCACTCTGGTTTCAGAAGTTAATTAGAATTTTATTTTTCTTTCTTACACAGTTCTATTTTAGGAGCATGTTCTGTGCAAAATATCATTTTCAGTTTCTCTTTTTCTTGTCCCTGGTATGAAATAGGGACAAAAAGGAAGGCACTACTGGTGGGAATTTAGTCACTTTATATATTTGTGAAGAAAAATAGAAATATAATGTGCCAATAATCCTGAGTTGTTACCAAGGTAAAAAAGTAGTGGAAACACTATTTTCTGTGGTTGTTCATGTTTTCTCAAGTGTTTAGAGACGCAAAATGTACCAAATTTTGGTATGAAATTGCCATACTTGAAATATTCCTCAGTACATTCACAGAATCTCAGAATAGTTTGGGTGGGAAATGACCTTAAAGTCCATCCCTGGGCAGGGACACCTCCCACTGTCCCAGGCTGCTCCAAGCCCCAATGTCCAACCTGGCCTTGGGCACTGCCAGGGATCCAGGGGCAGCCACAGCTGCTCTGGGCACCCTGTGCCAGGGCCTGCCCACCCTCCCAGGGAACAATTCCTAATTCCCAAGATCCCATCCAGCCCTGCCCTCTGGCAGTGGAAGCCATTGCCTGTGTCCTGTCCCTCCAAGCCTTGTCCCCAGTCCCTCTGCAGCTCTCCTGGAGCGCCATTAGGCCCTGCAAGGTCTCCCCAGAGCCTTTTGCAACAACGCCAACTCCTGCATTTTCAGTTCTTTAGTTCATTTTAGATTAGGGGTGCTAATATTATATATAATATTGGAAATTGTTTGAGTTTGGAGAAGGTGTTGTCCTAATCCCATTGTGGTGAATAGTTTAGCTTCCTATAAAATATCAGTAACTTCCAGCACAAGTGGAAAGAGTTATGCTGTGCTGAATTACCTGTACATCTGTTTATTACAGTTAAATGGGAGGACTTACTCAAATTTAATTCTTGCTTGATTTAACAAAAATTTCTACATAATTTCGTATTTGGTGGACTCATTTTTCTTAGTGGTATGTGAAACTGAATTTGTTTTTAAAGAGTTCAGAACACTTGCAGATCACAAGATGGGAGGTTTAAATAATTTTAGGTATTATTGCATGTACAGGTTTAAGGTGAACTTAGGTCTTAGTTGGCCTAGTTTAGTACAAAATAGTTATCTCAAAATTATTTTCAGTTGTCTTTTCTCTTGAAGAACAAATTCTGGTGCTTATACAAACCAGATCCTGGTATGTAATTGTTCTAATTGGATTTTCCAACTTTCTATCGGCCACAGGCTGTAGTTTAGCTCCAGCAATATTTTGAGTTTGAAACACCAACTGTTACTGGAATGTCTGTTGGGTTCAAATATACTTTTCCTTTGCTTCTGTTATTTTGTGGCCAAGTCATTTGCCATTAACTCCTTTGAAATTTGTGTGTACTGATTTCAAAGCCAGTGCAATTTTTAGATGTTGGCTAGTTAAAGGAAGCCAAATTTTCTTCTTGGCTTTATATTTTATGCAAATATAATGATAAAAAATGTAAAGCTCTTCATTATAAATTTTTGTTAGTCCGTGCAGCCAGCTACTTCTGGTTCTCTGGAAAGCAGGTGGTTTATTTTGGTACTTCAAATGATGTGGCAACAGGAAAAGCAGGACAGGCGGTTGTGCTCTCCAGGTACCTTTCCAGATAAGATAAACACAAGCTTTGTCATGTTCTGTGGAATTGCCATGTTTAAGTGTCTGAGGGTGCCGTGTTATTCCTAAGAACAGGGTGTGAAACCTGTTTTGATGGCTTGGGAAGGGTCAGGAAGCTGCTCCATGGAAGAGGACCTGGGGTGCTGCTGCACAGTGGCTGAGGGGGACTCCAGGTGTGCCCAGGGAGAGGTTTAAGGTGGATATTTGGATAAATTTCTTCCCAGGAAGGGCTGGAGTCCCCAATGCAGTCCTCCCCCTGCAGGAATTTCACAGCCCTGTGGCTGTGGCACTTGGGGACATGAGGCAGTGGTGGCAGTGCTGGGGGATGGCTGCCCTGGATGGGCCCAGAGCCTAAACCTAAACAATTCTGGGATTCTGTGATGTGAAAGTGGGGATTGGATGGTGCAGCTGAGCTCAGGTTCTGCCCCGTACCTGGGGGAGCCTTTCCAGGTCCCCAGCACGAGCCCCATGGAGCTTTCCTGCACTTAAACTGCTTCAGCCTTTGGTACAGAATTCATTTTTTGAGAATGGATAAATGTATCTTCTGCTGTCAGCTAAACTTAATTAAAAACCCAGCCTGCTAAGAAATTGGTGCCATATTTTTCATGGATCCAGAATGAACAGCCTAGTTTCAACAGCTATTTCCAACCAAACTTTCAATATAACTGAATTAATTAAGTCCTGGGAACAGATTATATTAGGGGAAATTAAGCTCTAAGTAAGCAAACCATTAGCAATTATGAGACCAAATTGCCTGTGACACAGATTGGTCAGGTTTGATGGCACAAAGTGTTTTCAGCTTGTGAGGAATAAATTGTAGAAACAACCTGGTTTTTTTTAATCCATGTATGAGGTGCAGGTCCTCAATTGGGCTTTATAGGAGAAGAACTCCAACAGGTAGAGAAAAATCACCACTGGGAAAGCATTTGTAAGACTTCTGTGTGAAATAAACATACATTATCTTTTGTTTGTTTTTGTTTTCATTTGTTTCCTGCAGTTGTTATCAAAAATCGAGAAGCCCTTCTCTGGTAACAGTCTCATTAATCTTTCATATAATCCCTCTTATTTTATAAATAACAGGTTCTTGTTTCTTTTAATGGGACCAAGTTTTGGTTTCCATCACAGAAGCTGATCCTGATGGTCATCCACAGGGGACTGGCCTGTCAATGATTCATTTGTGCTTTTAATTTTCTTTTTCTACTAAAAGATTGTTGCTGCGTAACAAGGGCTTTATTTTGAAATGCATCTCTTATAGTCACTCAGCATCATGGTTATTCTCAGAAATAATAGGAAAAGTTGGTTTTTTTTATACTGGCTGAGTTACATGTTTGTATTTTGGGATGAGATATTTCAGTAAGGATTATCTTTGCCTTAAAGACATTCGAGAATATTATGTTTATTCCAGAATATCCATTTATGCAAATATTGTACCACTTTAGTTACTAGGCACTGATTTTTTACACAAAAAGTGAAATCTTGCTCACTGTCTTTTAAAAATCAGAAGACTATTGAGAAGCACTTCAGAAGCAAAAATCAACAAGAAACTCTGTTTTCTGGTCTTGTATAGGCAGGACTGTTGAGGTTGCAGCATCTGGTGTGCAGGTTTGGAGTTCACTTTCCAGCCACACAGTGGTTGTGAGCTGCAAAGGAACTTTCAACTTCAAAATATTTCAATTTATTGATAAGAAAACTATTTGGGGCAGGTTCTGTACCAAGTTACAATGGATATTTAAAGCAAATATGATCACAGAAAATGTTCCAAAGCAACAGAAACCCAAGCAATTTACACTTTACGCATATTCATGAATTCTGGGATGTGGCTATTGCTGGGAGGAGGGATTTATGTTTATGCTAATGTTGCCATAAGTACTGTTTATTAAGGGAGTAAAGCAACAAATGACACCAGAAATGGATTTAATATCCATGACAAGCTTCTGTCAGTGCAGATTTCACTTCAATTCTGAATATATTCTGTCCTTTCATGAAAGAGTTAATAGCTGCTGTGGTGCTGAGAGATTGATAGGCAGAGGAAATAGGAGGTACCTGGGAAGAGCTTCTGATCCCTAATATTGCACAAGTTGCTTTTCTCTTGGCTTGCCTCCCCTCCATGTTGTTATTTTTACCCAGGCTCCCTAATCTTCCCTTTTGCCTCTAACCACCTCCCAGTTTCCTGTTGGCCTCTTCCCTCTGGTTTTGTCCCAAATGTTCTGGTGTTTTTCCTGCTCTGCCGTGGGATTGCAGGGCAGTGAGCTAAGATGAATGCCATAGCTGTTTTCACAGTGTCTATCATCTTCTGTGTTTCGTGCCTCTTTGCAGCTCTTGGTGTAAGTTCCTTTCTCGAGGAGGTTTTGTTGTCTGGATATTGTTTGAGATGTATATATTACATTTTGGGTTGCTGTGTAAACAATAATTAAAGATTTTCACTTTTAATTAAAGATTATTTGCAGCTCTGTGAAACCTCTGTTCTAAGTTTTTGAAGCAGTGTTTTCTTCAATGTGCACTGAAGAATATTTCTTGGAACATGGCTGGGAGACAGTTACTTGTTCAGCTTCATTTCTGGGATATATGTTTTCAAAACAGTATGAAATTTGTTTTCTTTTCCCTCAGAACATTTCCGTTCTTTTTCAAAAACAGTGTTGAAAAATATGAACTGATCTGAGTAAAGGTGCTTTTCACTGTCATTTAAAATCCTTTTTACATATCTTGAAATATGAATTTTCTTTCCAGTAAGTAACAGAAAGCATTTGCTTTTCTTTTGCAGATTGCATTCTCACAGCACAGCAACTTTATGGACCTGGTGCAGTTCTTTGTGACATTTTTCAGGTACTTTTCGCTTAAGACAGCTAAATGTTACTTCTTTAGGTTCTGGGCTTCAGAGTTTGGGTTCTTCTTGGTCTGGTTTTTTTAACTAAAACATCCTGCTTACACCACAGCCTAGAAAATTGAAAACTTCTCTCTGATTTAAATATTTAATTAGGAATTATGTTAAGAAAATTAATTGTCTGCACATCTTTGCCAATGCATGATGCCAGTGCATGCAGGGAAAGGGAGGATGGGGCTGGGAGAGGCTTTTGGAAAAGGAGAAATTCCTTTGGAGAGTGTAGAAAACATTGACTTGCCACAGATGTGTGTGACTTACTGCAGGTTGTCACACCTTGTCAGACACCAGCCATAATCCAGGGGAGTTATTTTGCAAAAATTTAAGTCCGGAGTAATTTCCAGCTCTTTAGGTACCACCTTTTGATTTTAAACTGAACTCTGAAAGTATGTCAATTTAAATACAAACATATGTTACAGTTCTATAGAAGCCAAATACTTCTGGTTTTCATACACAGCTCTAAGTTTATTTCTTAATGTCAAGTGAGCAGATGATTCCCTCAGAGTGGGAACCAAAAGAAGCCATTTCAATACTTGTCTCCTCTTCATTCCTCCAAAAAATACAGACCTAACAAAGAGGTGAAACACTTCCAAAGCACAGCAGGCTCTCTCTTCAAAGTTTCAAAATCCAGTGTATTGGCCTCTGTTTTAGGGGCTGCTGATACTCTAGAAGTGTAAACCAATACCTAATCAATAAGGAGTCCTACAGGAGGGATATACATGGAGTAAACACTACTCCAGGTCTTACAGCCTGCTCTAAAGTAGGCAATATTATGCCTGGTATAAAATGAGCAGTAGGAATAATATCTTGCTTTAGATTTCATGCTAAATTTAATTAAAGCAAGAAGCTCCAGACAGATCCTTCAGACAAGTGGTTTATATAATTTTTTTTTTTCATATGGAGCTTTTAGAGAGTAGAATCTGCTTTAGTGCAGTCCCTGGGAATCAGTAGGTTTGAACCACCACCTTCCTGCCATTGGAGCAGAGTAGGTTACTCCTGGCTCAGGCTTAATCATTTGTTTTGCTGAATTAATCACAGTCAACATCTTCCCTAAAAATCTTTGTGGCAGGGTAATTGCTTATTAGGAAAATGAAGAGGAAAGCAGTTGGTTCCTTAGTTCTTTCTAATTTTGCAAGATAAATCTGCTCTACAAAACCTGTCCATTAGTGCTTTACAGACACAACTACATCTGCACATGAGGATTTAAACTCCTAAGGATGAGGGATTGCTCCAGATTCATTAGTTGAAGAGATTCCCAGAGCAGCTGTGGCTGCCCCTGGATCCCTGGCAGTGTCCCAGGCCAGGATGGACATTGGGGCTTGGAGCAGCCTGGGACAGTGGGAGGTGTCCCTGCCATGGCAGGGGTGGCACTGGATGGGATTTAAGGTCCCTTCCAACCCAAATCCTTCCATGATTCCAGTCCCAGGTTAAAGCAGAACATAAGTGCACTGTGTGTCTCAGTGAGCGCATGCAGCTGAACATACATGTCCAAAGGCTGCAAGTTTCCTTTCCTCCATCACTGTTATCACATGGATCTCCTTGAGAAGTAATGTTGCAATATTATTTAACATCCTAACAAGCCAGAGGAATAAGAACGTGTGGATTTGGGAGAAGACAGTTTACTGGTGTTTTCCAGTTAAGCATTTATAATGTGCTAGAAATTCTTTGATTCTTTCACTATTCCTATGCTTCTCTCCAGGTGTTTTATTTTACAGTCACCATAACTCCCTAATTAACCAGTGGATTAGAATAGTGTGATTCATCTCACTGGGTGTAGGGGAAACTCTTGAAACATTTGCATTTTTAATGCTCTAGGGCACATTTCATAATTACTGTGGGATCCAAGGCAGACCATAAATAACTAATACCTGAGAGCCCCTGTACTGTTAATAAGCAACAGTTGGCTGAGAATTTGCTCCCTAAAAAGAGCAAAGAAAGGAAGAGGCAAGGAAAATGCACTGTGAAAACCTAAAGCCAGTTGGTATCATTAACACCAAACTCAAAACCTGGGATATGTATCAATTTCATAGGTGTAATGGAGACCTGAAGAGATGTTGTTCTGGAAAATAGATGTTTAGAGGCTTTCTGTTTGCACATTTAAGGGTGTTGCTTCATTTTGCTGTTCTGCAGGAAATGCAGGAGTTGCCCAGAGCAGCTGTGCCTGCCCCATCCCTGGAAGTGTCCAAGGCAGGTTGGATGGGACTTGGAGCAGCCTGGGACAGGGGAAGGTGTCCCTGCCCATGGCAGGGGTGGGCTGGAACAAGGTGATTTTTAAGATCACTTCCAACCCAAACCATTCTGTGACTCTGTGAATTTGGGAAATCTTTCTGAGCTGGAGATGCTGTGTCACATTTCTATATTCTGGAAGCTGCTTCCCCTACTTGGTTGTAACCCCATCCTAACTGTGCTTTTCTGCTGTGCAGCTGGAGGCATCAGCTGTGCCTTGAGCTGTGTGGAGCACCTGAGAGGGACCCGGGAGATTTTCTGTTTTACTGCTGACATTTGAGATGAATTAGGTCAGTGCAGTCCTTGCAGAGAGCTGTGGGCTTGCCAAATGCCAGCACTGCTGAGTTTTGGTATCCCAGGCACTGGCTGGGCTGCCTGTGGGGTGCACAGGGACATGGAAAAGCAGGAACCTGGTCACGCATTCCAACAGCAGCAGGCACTGTGGAGCAGGACACAGGACTGGTTTTCATTTCATTTAGGAGCTGGCTACTGTCATCAGAGGGCTGTGCCTCACATTTAGAGGGGCTGTTGGATTCCTAGAGTTCAGCACCAAGCCAGGCAGGGGGCTGTGTATGACCCTTAGTTTGTACACATGAATGTGTTATTTTAAGCTAAGAAAATGTCAGTGGATAAAGGTTGGGTAGAATGGTGAAGTTCCGAGGTTGTTAATATTGCATTATAATCAGAGCCAGCGGAGAAATAATATTCCAGGCATTGTTAACCTTTGCAAAGCTAATGAACTGCAAGTAAACTGGATTTTCTTTTTCCTCTGCTCTGCTTTTCATAACACAGCTCTTTAGTTTACAGATTGTGCAGCTTTCAGCACATAGTTTGAGCTATTTTGACAATTTATTGTGAACATTTTTTATTCATATCTGTGCTTCCTTATCTTCCAAAAAATCTATCTTCCAGCACACCTATCACAGGTATTAATCACCAGCGTACCTTTATGTACAGAAGGTGTAAAAATATTTGTGGCCTTGTAAGCACATATTACTGCCCAATAATCCTTTCCTCTTTTTCTTTCCCCCTTTTTCTTTCTCTTCCGTTCTTCCATTCTTCCCTTTTCCTTTTCTTCCCTTCAGCCTAGAGAGCACTTGAGAAACCTTATTGGGATCTCTACATCCTTAGAAGGGGTTCAAAGGAAGATGGGGATGGACATTTAAGTGGGACCTGTAGTGAAGGAACAAAGGGTGATGACTTTAGATTGAAAGAGGGTATATTAAGACTAGATCAGGGAAGAAATTTTTTATGGTGAGGGTGATGAGACACTGGAGTAGGCTTCCCAGAGAAGGGAAACGTTCATCATTGAACGTTCCCATTATTGAAACGTTCCACTCCAGGCTGGACAGGGCTCTGAGCAATCTGACCTGCTTGAAGATGTTCCTGCTCACGGCAGAGGGCTTGGACTAGATGACCTTTTAAGGTCTGTCCAAGCCAAACCATTCCATTATTCCATTCCGTGATCTCATCCTGAGCTTTACTACATGGATTTACCATATACCTTGGGTGTCTTCTACTGCACTTCTCTGCTGGGTCTCACGTGCACAGCTCATTTTGTTTCTTGCCTGCTGTTTGTCTTGTCTTCATTATCTGTCCTTGAAACAACCTTCTAAGGGAGTCCAGTGTCTGCTCCAGTCCAGGGGGAGGTGTTGCTGCCAATGGCAGGGTGGTTGAAGCTGGATATAAGGTCCCTCCCAGCCCAAAGCAGTGTGCAATACCATGATCCAGCATGTCCCGCTGAAGCCGTACAATGATTGTTAGAGAAATGGGTGTTATTTCACAAATGGAACAAAAGCTGCTAGTTCAGTGTTTTTGTGGTGGCATATCAAACCTCATGTGCCCCTATTGAGGTCTGAATATCAAATGGAAATGGTGTAGTTTTAGTTTGATACAAATAATTGGACTTGTTCCTCAGAAAAACTTGAGCAGGAGCACTGTTTGCTCAGTACAAGACTCAGGCAGATGGTTTTATGTGTTGTGTATTGTTTTCCCTGACTATATGTATTTTCCCAGTGTTTTCATTAAGTGGGAATGGCCTCCTGCAGTAATTCAAATCTGTAGTTACGATGCAGATATTTTATTTACTCTTGTTGCTTATTAAATAATTTTTTACTGCAGCACAAATGGCATTACTAAATATGTGCTGAAAATACAGTCTGAGTCCCTTTTTTTTTTTTTTAATAAAAAGGAAAAGCTTGGGAATATCTTCACATTATTTCTAACAAAATGAAGACGATTAACAGTTCCGCATCCATAACTTCCTTCTTTCCATGTTCTCAGCACTCTTTACTTCATCCTCCATAATCATAGAATAGAATCATAAGATCATTGAGGTTGGAAAAGCCTTCAGATCAGCGAGTTCAAGCACTCCCCCAGCACTGCCACCACTGCCCCATGTCCCCAAGTGCCACATCCACAGGGCTCTGAAATCCCCCCAGGGATGGGGACTCCACCCCTGCCCTTTCCATGAGGAATTTCCCCAGTGCCCACCCTGAGGCTCCCCTGAGGNCCCTTCCCAGCTCCCTCAGGAATTCTCCAGCCCCTTCCCAGCTCCCTCAGGAATTCTCCAGCCCCTTCCCAGCTCCCTCAGGAATTCTCCAGCCCCTTCCCAGCTCCCTCAGCTGCTTCTCATCAGACTTGCTGTCCTAGTTTTGGCTGGGATAGAGTTAATTTCTTCTCAGGAGCTGTTCTAGTGCTGTGTTTTGGGTTCAGAGTTAGAATAATGTTGATAATACACTAATGGGTGTTGCTGTTTGGTTTTTACTAAGTTGTGTTTCTCAGGAATTTGTTGGTTTTGGTTTCTTTCTCTTGCTCTGCCAGTGGGGAGTTACTCAAACTTGGAGGGATCATAGCTGGGGCAGGTGAGCCCAACTGGCCAAATGGATCCAGCCAAATGGATTCCACAGCTCAGAGCATCATGCCAAGTGTGTAACCTGGGAGATTTACCTGCAGGGGTCTGATCTGGAAAGAGGGGCTGGCACTGAGCAGCAGGTGCTGGGCAGTTTTATTGTGCATCAGCTGTTTGGTTGGTTTCTTTCATTTCTCTTTCTAATATCATTATTATTATTAGCTACTTACTGTATTTTATTTTGTTTTCCATTATTAAACTGTTCTTCTTTCAGCCTACAAATTTTACATCTGATTCTCCTCCTCACACCACCAGGGTGGGGGAGAAGAGAATGGGGTTGAGTGGCTTTGCAGTGCTTAATTTCCACCTGGGTTTAACCTGTGCCCCTGTACTCCATCCCCTTCCCTGCCTCCACTGCCCTCCTCTGCCATAATGAAGGTGAGCTGTGGCTTGTTGAGCCTTGTGCCATCTTCAGCAGAAGGATGAGGTCAGGAATCTGGTTTTGTGGGCTGCAGGCAGCTGTTTGGCAGAGCCCAACCAACCACGTGCATGTTATACACTTGTTCCAATTATTTCAAGGATTAATGCATCCAGTACTTTAAAATGTGTCCTGTAGCTTTCCACTATATTAAAATTTACTTGTAAATAGCACTTAAATAGCTTCTAATTCATCAAAATAACTTGGGCTGTGTTTCTAGTAATCATGGCAGTGCTTTCTGAAATTATTAAGTGACCTGTGTATGTTAAAGCACATTAGCAGTGAGGCTGCTGTACATTTTGGTGTTTAATTTGGTGTTTAAAATGGCTGCCATTTTTTACAAGCAATTCTGATGTGGATAAGCATTTCATGAGGGTTTAATAATTGGGGCCTAATACACCAGATGGATTTTCTTCTCCCCTCCTGAGAATGCATCACAGTAAAGTGCTGATGGAGTTTTCCAGACATCTGAAAATTAAAGTGTACTTGTTTGAAAAGCTTTAAGGATACCAGGAGTGGAGAGAATATTCTCTCTGTGGTGAAAAGGAGATTAAAGTCCAGAATAAAACCAGACTGTGTTTAAGTTCAGGTTTTTGTGTCACTGTGGGAATACCCTGTGGTATCCTGAAGGCTGATCAGCTGAGGTTTCATGTGTGTGTTGAGGCCAACTGAGGAGAGATTATTTATAACCACATTGCTCATTTATTGTACTTAAATAATCTAATGAATAATTAAGAATGAATTAATAAAGTTATTTGACAAATAGACTATTGTCCATAAAATTTAAATGTATCTCCTCCCTGCATTGCAATGTTTATGCTGTGTAAGCACAAATTTTTATAACTGTGTGAGCCACTGGCAGCTCTGCTTGATAGAACCTGACTGAAATGGAGTCATGTTCAAATTTCCCTGGGATGAAAAACTCCCCAGGGTATTAGGTGGGTCTTGATGGTTCTTTTTCCTTCCAGTCTGGTTCCACACCTGGGTTTGCTGGTTTCCTTTTTTTCTGTTGAAAAATTTAACTGTTCTCAAACTGGATGTGTCACAGACTATAGGAAAATGGAAATCCAACAGTTGACAGAAATACAGTATAGTTTTGATTGGAAGGAAACTTAAAGATCACCTTGTTGCATCCCCTTTCCATGGGCAGGGACACCTCCCACTG
>VYZP01004057.1:0-14000 GCA_013400635.1 Hypocryptadius cinnamomeus | reverse complement strand
GCTTTTTCTATATGTGCTGAAAGACACTTCTTTACCTGAGGCTACTCTGCTAACTTCTTGGAGCATAAAGTATCTCAGGATAATTTAGCCACGTGAGGCACACTCAGAAGATTTGGCAGATTGTCTCAGGCATTTAGAGTTAACCAATAATAACATCCCTGCTCCTAATCCTCCAGATTTCTTCTAAGTTCTGCTTCTATTTGTTCTTAGTGAAAAGCATGGCATTATCTTATTACAGCAATTTGATTTTCATTATCTAAGTAGGCTGCTGTGTCAGCAAAAAGCAGCAATTTGGAAAGGATGGAAAAGACTGAGAGTCATGGATGAATGAGTGATTGGTGGAGGGAAAAAACAAAATAGAAGAGGGTATGTTGAGTGATTGAGTGAGCTTGGGAAAATAAGGTGAGGTCTGTGGTAACTGGTTCAGAAATTTGGCTCTTTGTTTAAGTGATTAAGTAGGGGAAGCCTGCACATATGACCTGTGCTTAGATGGCAGAAGTTCAGCCAGAAGTGTGCTGTACAACAGTTTGTGTAGAAGAAGCTGGAGTGCTGAGATGACTACAAGGTCCTGTCTAAATCATTTGACAAGAAAAGCTACCTGGTAAGAAATTGCCTGCCACCAAGATCCATTTCCAAATTTGCTTTTGAGATGCAATTCCTTTACCACAAGAAGAGACCTGTAAGGTAGGGAAAATCAATCTGCAACTTACGAACCTTCATTTAGTTATGCTGCAGGCATCCCTTTGGAGATACAAGGTTTCAAGAGATGATATATGAATTGGTACGGACATGAAGTACAGCATGCTCTTGTTGGTATCTAATTAGCTCCAGTTTAACCAAGTTTCTGGGCTGTCTTCAACATTTAAAATCTATTGTATATCTTTTTCTGTGTGTAATCCAATGATCACTGAAGGCAATGGGGCCATGTCTACTGCAGTAAATAAGATAAACCAAGGACTACTCCCTGCTTCTGATGTCAAGTTCTGATGGTACAGAATATGTCCATATTTCTCAGCTCTCTTCCTCTTCCAGAAGAGCAGAGTGACCAGAACCAATTTGTCATTGGGAATGACAACCCGTGGGTCATAAGCTGCCTAGGCAGTGTCAGAGAGAGCTGGGACCAGACTTTGAAGCATGCTAAAAATATGTGGGATAGTCTTGTGCCAGTAAACTTCCCTCGTTTATTAATACAGGTGTAGTCTGAGAGTCTTTTGATTGGCATCAGTAGATTACAAGTGGGTGAAAATGAGCCATCTCCTGTGATGGATCTGTAATCCTTTGAGATTCCCAGAGCATATTGCTTTTGGGTAAGAGACCTCCATCTTAAAAGAGAAAAACTAATTTAAAAGCTGCTTTGGGCATGTTGCCAGCTGCACAGCAACATCTGGTTGGCATTCAGAGGCTTCAGGGGCAGTTAATCCTGCTCTGAGTAGGATTAACATCCCTGTTTAAAACATACTCTTGGTATGTCTGGTGGAGCCAGGACTTTGGCAGTCTGGAGCAGAAGGCAAGAGTGCAAGAAAGAGAGCCTGTGTGACTGTCACAAAATGTTTCCATCCCCACTTTGTTCTCTGTGGCTTCAGTGCTTCACCTGATGAAACGAAGAACCAAAGCTTTAGCTTCAGCAGCCCTGCCAAATGCTTATTAGATACTGGTATCTAATTAGCTCCAGTTTAACCAAGTTAGAGGTGACTGCCTGTCTCCTCTTTACTACGTACTCTACAAGTGAGAGCACTTAGCAGCAAGGGGTGGAGTTATTTACAGAAATAGTGCTCTGCTTTCAGTAGCAAAGGTAAGGAAGAATATATTCAGCACAGGTGCGTGTAGATCCCAGTTACATTGCTTGTCAAGCCATTTTCATGAAGGAAATAACAAGATTTATTGGGACCAGAATTGTAGCAGAACTCATGGATAAGCTCTTACACAAAATTTTGTCCTGTTTTCCGTAGTTAGGGGTAAAGAAGTTGAATTTCCTTGACTCCAAGTACCTCTGCTGACAGTGGCTGACTGATTTCTTAAAGACCATCTCTACTGATAAACTCAACTGTTGGAAAGGATGAGACAACAGAGAAATTTGGTGCTGCCTTACAAATTCTGGAAAACCTTACATTTTAAGTAGATTCCCTTTGAAACTGGAGTGCTGTGGACCTGTGAGAAGCATAGCAGGCCATAACCCATGTTGTCCAGAGGGCTAGGGGAATTGTTCCCTGCAGCTTTAGAGCAAGGGTCAGTATGAACACATGCAGAATTGCACACACATTTTATGGCTTGCCTCAGACCTCATTGTGAGAAATACATACAATTAAGGGCTTATTAATTGACCATATGTTCTGAACATGGGAAGCACTGATATGTGTAAGCAGTTTCTTCTGCACTTTTTTCTTTAAGATTTTATAGAAGACAAATTACTGTTATACTTCTGCACATCACTGTAAGAGTCTGCCACATAACTGCTGGTGAAAATTAGTTTGGCTCTGCTGAGGAGGCAGCTCAAATTATAGCTCAGCTGAGTGTTTGGCCCGGTGTACTCTGATTTATAGATACTGCCAAGCCTATCATATCCAGGTGAAGCATTTGCATACTTGCATGCAGTATTTACATATTAAAGTACCGTATTTACATGTTCTTTATTTTGCATGTTGAGACTTTTGACAAATAAAGGAAACACTTTAAACTGTGTCTTTATTTTTGTTTCCTATGTCTCAGATTTTCCAGAAAAATAAGTTGCTACATCCCCCTCTTTCATCCCCGAAAAAGAGCAGGAAAACGAGTGGCTTTCCTGCAGCAGCTGTTGCACCTGCTGTTTACAGTGAAGCACAGCAATGCTTCTTTTCTGGTCCACAACATTTCCTCTAGCAGTCAAAGCCAACACATCAAAGTGAAAGCTCCGAAGGAGAAAAACAATGTGACCTATTGTTCCAAGAAAACAAAATAAATCTTTTGTAGGAAAGGAATAAAAACTCCTAACTGGATTTTCACAACATAAATATTGGGAAGAAGACTGTGCAAGACAAGATGTAACGAGTGGTTGTGATGATGCTAGGCATGCTACAATTTCTACAGTTTCACTGTACTCTCACTTGATATGTTCTAACAATAGGAGAAATGCATACAGTGCATGCCATGACTCTTTGGAAATACATGTTGCAGCTCAAGATAAAAGCCAGTGTTGGATCCTCTCATTTGCTTCTATTTCTAGTTTTGAAGTGTCCCAAATTCTGGAACTCTTCAGTCTGATGAAGTTTGTACCTATTCTTGTAATCACAGTGTTTCTCCTTTTGTTCTTCTTCCTTGCTGTTGTTTGTTATTCTTATGATGGAAATACCTTGAGGTTCCCACTGAGGGCCCCATTGTGCTAGACAATTACATTGCACAAAGAGGTTGTGATGTAAATAGAGAAACCAGTGTGTGGTAGAGGAAACAGTAGAGGATCAGCTTGCCTGTACTCTCCTGAAAGGTCAGAAACCGAGGTGGTTAAAACCCTGCTTTGTGTTGCCTGGCTTGTAAATTCCTTCTTAGTAAAGGAGGAAGTCAAATATGCTACATAATTTTACCTGGATAAGAGGGATTAGATTTTTTTAAAAACCTAAAATACAAGTTGCTGTGCTGTAAGGAGGAGGTGTGGAAACATATACTTGATTGCCAACCAGGATTTCTCAAGAAACTCAATGAAATCTGGAAGATTGCCTGCCATCATGAAATCATATTATCCAGAGGCACTCGGGTTACCTCCCCTCTCAGCATAAGCATATTAGTTTTGACCTTGTGACCTAGATATGTGTAATAAAATCTTCAACTTTCTCCCAGCAGTACTGCTGCAGCCATGTAGCTGTGGAATGGTGCACCCTATTTCCTGTGATCCCAGTTTGGGGTTCTGATTAAAAAACGGAAGGCACAGAAATCAAAGGCTAGTTCCTGTTTTCTGGATGCTGTTTTGGGAGCCCTTCCATCAGAGAAAAGGAAACAGAGCAGAAAAGTCTGTCTAAAAGTAGATGTTCTCTGTCAGTTTACTTGAAAGAGTCTGGCGTAGCAGATGCAGAAGTGTGTATCCAGCTGAAATAAAAGCAAACACAGTTGTTTCATAAGAAATGGAAATCCAGAATTTGACTCAGTTTCTTCCTATTGTAATGAAAGTCCAGAGGAAATTAATGAAACCTATTACAAATTTAATGAAGTAAATGAAACAATTCCACTGCCTTGGTTTAATGACTTCCACACAAAACCCTCAAAGGGTTGGTACATTCTGCCTCCTGGCTTCACAGCACTGGGCCAGGTCCTTGGAATAATAGCAACAGGCTGAAAAGCTGTGTCTCATGTTCTGATGTTAATCCACTGAACTGAAACAGTTGCAAAATAAACACTGAAAATAAAGGACTTTGGATTGGTCAAGAGGTAAAAACACAGTTTGTAGAGCTTAGTGTAGAGATAACTACACTGAACTTTGATGGCCATTGAGAGGTAGGGGATCAGAGGACTCAACCCATTGCATTCTCTCTACAGCCTTTGCATGGACAAAACCATGAGCAAGGTGAAAAATAGTAATTTTTAAATGTTAAGTATATACAATCCTATAGTGCACTTGCTTGATAAAAAACTCCATTAAAGAGGCTCCTATTTCTGTTCCTCTGCTGTATCTGATCACCTTGTCACTTAGGAACATCTTTCTTACCCTGTCTTACTCTCAACAAAGCTAGAAATTTACTTCCCCCATTAATGTGAAAAATCATTACCAAGTGTTTTAGAACTACTTATACTGCTAGATCTTGCCATAAAAAAAACTTCATTAAAAATATAGAATTTCTTTCATAATGCAACAGGTGTTTGGCAATTAGAGAAAAATCTGATGCAACTGATGGCATAAAACTATAACTAAATGCTATGTGACCCTCATGTAGTTAGGTATATTTTATTATCTGAGAAGTGCAAAAGGCTTTGGGGGTCCACACAGTGTTTTTGCTGTATGTGCACAGCGTTAGCCACAGGGGTGGCTGCTGGCTGGGGCTAAGGGTGTAAAGAAGCATACCTACTAAAGTTGAAATACAGAAATTATTTCTCAGGCACACAGTCACAGACAGATGTACAACTCCCTTTGGTTTTCACTGAGGCTTAGGTACTGCTCTGCACTTTCTTCTGGTTTACCCCTCCCTTCCATCCAAACTAAGATGTAAAGATTATTGACCTTGTCCTGCTTTCATAGACCAGACAAAACCAACAGGAATAGCTTATTTCAGCACCCAAAAAAAAAAATCATCTTTACCAGCGAATGCCTGAAAAAAACCCCTGAAGACAGATGAATTCTGATGAATCCGGCTGAAGTGCTTTAAGGTATTACTGCCCGGCTGTCGTCTGCCACTCCGGCAGCAGCTGCCTGTGAGTTCAGGGAGTCAGCAAAAGGGCACAAGGACCAAGGTCCTGGCTGGTCCATCACACAGATGAGCCCATTAATTGAGAGTATCTTTGTGGCAAAATGGGTTTACCTCTTTTTGCTCTGCTGGCCCACTGCCAGGCAGCCACAAACAGCTGGGGTGCCAACATAGCCTGTTGTGGGTCAGTCATAANCCCTTCCCTTCCCTCCCTTCACTTTTTTCTTTCTTCCTTACCTTTCGTAATCTGTCTTTCCCTTTCTCTCTTACATTTCTGTCTCTCACCTTTCTGTCTGTAGTTCTTCGCTGCTATACAAGAGTTAGGTCTCTGTAGGAAATCCACCTCCAAGCTCCCACCAGTACCCTCCCAGACAATTAAGATTTGTTCCCCCTCCCCCGCAATCTCTTTTTGTTTTGTTATTGTCAGCTGGTCTCTTGGATTAGGGTTTGCAGCTCTCTCTGGGCTCAGGAAAGCTTGGTAGCTTGGCAGGATTTCTTGCCAGATCAGTGATCCTAATGTGAGTGCCAGAATCCTGCAGTTTGCATAATGCTAATTTGCTTTTCAGCCCAAGTTGCCAACTCACATGCTGCTTAGCACATCAAGTAGCAGAAGGAGTGCCATGTGCTCTACTCCTATAGAGGAGGAGGAGAGTAATTGGATAGATACCCACTACCTGAAATTGAAACTAATCTAACCAACCCTGGGTATAAACCTTAATGCACTGTTGAGCCTCTGGTAAAAGGTCATTAGACTGAAACTGTTCGGGCCAATTAGTTCCTTATTCTCAAAGCTCTGATTTGGAGTTTTCACTGGCACAATAAGGTTACAAATGCTGCTGTAATTATGGCAATATTCATTCACTCAGATCTACATCCCGTCACCCTTACTCATTGTAAGGGTAGTAGAACTGGACCTTAATGCCTGTGCCAATGAAATGCTGGACATGTCAGGGTGGGGTGATACTGGGAGATAGCACCACACCTAAGGGATGTTGCCAGTCACTGGGCTAAATGCCAGCTACTTTCAGTTGACTGGGTGTGGGGCTATCTCACTGCATTACCACACACTCAAGTGTCTAACTGCAATACCAGTTCTTTCAAAGCAAAAGAAAGCCAGACCGCCTAGAAGAAACCACCTTACACACCGATGCTGATGTAGCTGCAGCATGAGTCCTAAAAGGTGGGACCCTTCTGAACAAGTTGTCCAGGCTGTCTCTTCAATAAACTTTGGGAAATGAATGGCTCTGAAGAAAGATTGATCCTTCCTGCGTGAGACACCACTCTCAGGCAGGGTGAGTTGGACTGCCTTCTGAAGGCACTGGAATCTCTCCCTCAGCTGAAGGGCAAGAGCCACTGTACTGCATCCGTCCAGTCAGCTGAAGTTTGTGGAGCTGTACCTCATGCTTAGTGACAGAACCAGCGCCTGGTTTGCATTCTGACTGATGGCTTGGTCACAGACAGGGACTGTGGGTCACAACTCCTGTGCCTGTCAGCTGATGCAACACTCCCAACCCCTTAGGACAGGCAGCACATCTGTGAGACGCTCCTCTTGTCAGCTCTTGAGCAGCAATGAGTAACTTGGGTGCTGTGAGAAGCCACTTTGATTTTCTCTGTTTGGTCAGCAGGAAAGCACGTGTCCTGGTCCAACAGGCCGTGCAGACACGCTCCTGGGAACACAGCTCACCCACAGGTACTCGGTGAGCAGCTCACTGCTGACATTGTCCCAACGCCCAGCAACTGGCACGTGGGAAGGGCTTCGGAGGAGTGCTGACTGCACACTCTCTAATCTAGGAGGTGTGGAGATTGCAGGGGAATTGGGTGAGGAATTTTCAATGAAGGCTATGAAAGAAACTGGCCGAGTAAGATACAAGCAAGAATTAATGGCCAAATAATATTGCTCAATTTTCTTGATCTTCCATGATTGGATTTTCTTGGTTTGGAAAGGTAGATGTGAAATTGTCCCAAATGTGTCTTTTTATTTTTGTCCTGTGTGATACCTTGCATTGTGTTCCTGTCCATTTTAATAAAACTCCAAGTATGTGTAAAAATGGGGACTGGAGTGATTTATTATCCCTCCATTGAAGCAATGGCTGTGTATTGAGAAACAGCGAAACATTGCTTGTCAAAGCACTATGTCTACAGAAAGGCCTTATCACTTGGGTTTGGAGGACCACAGGAAGATAAAATATGGTACCATCTGGCAGAATAATGAAAGAGAAGTATTCTTAGGACTTTTGAGCCTTGAGAAAAAGCCTCATGCTTGTCTGTCTCATGGGACAGGGCTGTTGACTCAAACTAAAAGTGCAAGTTGGTCCCACTGTTGAAGACATCACTAGAGGAACACTGTCGTGGGGAAGCATCCTATCAAAGAAACCGCTGCCATTTTTGTTTGTCTACAGAGTGTGGTAGATGCATATGAAAAATACATTAGATTTTCAGCATGATATAAATTTAAATAATTCCAGAAGCTGGGGCCCCAAAATTGCTGGCATTCAAGTAGTTGGCTTCATTGGGACATCTGGATTTATTAGGCATCCTCAGGTAATGCAATAATGCATATGCTTAAGGGATTACATGATAGGGGAGTTAGATGACATGAAAAAAACTTGCCTGGCAGCTGGGTCGCAGAGATGAAAAGCCTTGCAGAAAGTGTTTTGGAGGGGGAAAATACGGGGTCACTGATAAACTTTTAGAAATCTCTGTGGTTAGTTCTGTTCCTGGTGAATGTGAGGTTAAGAGGGAAAGAAACCCATTATGAACAGAAAATGATTTCTCAGGAATTACTCTCTAAACAAACAGTCACAGTAAAGCTGCATTTCCTTTCTTTAAACATGCATACGTTTCTGATCTTTAGAATCTGATTGTTCAGATGAAGAGGGTGGTAATTGCCCACCCCAGTGATTCAGCATTCTGGGAATTTCCCAAAAGTGGTTTGAACTGAACTATGGTTTTTGCCAGCCTTTTCCAGCTTTAAAATTGTCCTTCTCCCTAAAATGGGCAAATGTCTTTGCTTTCCTAATTGAAAGATAGGAAGGAGATTTGACTCATAGTAATGATAAACTGTGACTGTTTGTAAATATGATTTTATCAGACAGCTAACACTGCTACCTTTATTCCCTGTAGAAAATATTTCTTTCCTACCGTATTTTACGTATTTTATGCTTGTGGCAACTATGTAGGGTACAGTACTAAGTTACAAGGTATTGTATTGTAGCTTTACAGCCAGGAAAATGAATCAGTTTAGCAGAGCCAGAGTATAAACACAGGAAAGAAAGTAGCTCAAGAGTGGAAATTAATGAAAAGGAGAGGGCCATTGCAGTCAAAAATGTCTGTGGATTAATTGTGATTGACTAAGTTAGTCAGGCAAAGCACTACAGTGTTGATCATTCTCTGTAAATACTTTATTTCCTTCTTTCTTTGTAGTGTCCCCAAGCTACCTACTACTCTAATAATTTAATGGTGATTATTTTCCTTTTCTGTTTAGCTATTAAAATTTTCCCTCTTCCATGCTGTGTGTTAAAACTGAAGCTAGGCGGTGGAAGCTAAAAGAGCCAGTAAAGCATTTTTCTTTTTTCCCTTTGATTTTCAGGCTTGCTCAGTCTCATGTGTATACATGTGCATCCATGTGTGTATGGCTGGCCTCTGGTACAAATTAAAGTAGCCACACAGAAGGACAAAAAGGCACTTAGCCAGGGTGAAGGATCTGTCTCCATTGTTTCCTCGGAGTGTTGGATTCAACATCCTTTGACTCATAATATGTAATTAAAAAAAAAAATCCTAGCAACTCGAAATTAAAACTATTGTTGCTAGAAACTGAGTGCGCAAGGAACAAGAGAATGGGTGTCTAATCTGTTATGATTACTTTTCAGGATATTATAAACTTTGGTCCTACTGAACCCAACAGGAAAATTCCCAGTGACATCAATGATGTACAAATGGGTTCATAGCCCTTCCTCAGGGTAGGTTCCCGTATCCATCGGTAGGTGTGAACAAGCAGAGAAATCCTGTTGGAATGAAAAAGAAATTGCTTTTCAAAGATTATCATCAGCATGAGCAATCTCAGTATAGTTCTAATGACTGTTGTTAACAAACTGAGTTTTATTAAGTTTCCTGTAAAACAATGTGCTTTGGGGGGAGAAAGGAGGGGGGGAAAGCAGGGGGGTAATTGTCATTCCAGTGAATCAGCTCCTCTGGGAATTTCCAAAAGGTGCGGTTAGCCCAGAAGACTGTGGTGTTTGCCACATTTTTCCTTCCTAAGGCTAATCTTTGTAATTCAAATTAATTTGCAACCATTTAGCTTTGAATCTAGAGTTAATATGCTTGATTAAGCCCTATTATTAATAAATTTACCAAAGGCACAGACAATGGCAACAACTATAGAAAAAGACTAGGTATTAAGTAGAATAAATTTATTACAAATTCTGAGACTTGTCAGACAGTTCAACGCTCCAAATTTATCCAGCAAGGAAAAGAGACTATCCAGATTACGAGTAGAAGGTGAAGACAGCTTATCTGCAATGTGAGGGTGTCAGCAGGCAGCAGGGAGAACACAGAAAAGTGACTGACCAGTTGAGTTCTCACAGTGTGCACCACTCAGGAAAAGAAAATTTAAGGAACTAGTTGGATGGAAGAGCAAACCCAAATACCCAGAGATGGCAGTGACTTGTCCACCTCCCAAGCAGAAAAAAAATCGTATAGAAAATGGCAGTATTTTTCTTTCTATTGAGAAGGCCTAACTTTTAAGAAAGAAATTATCTTCAGAATTGTAGCAAGAGCAATGTTTTAGCTATTACCCATATATATTTGACTGAGAAACTACTATTGTTTGTGTCCAAGAAACATGGCCAATTCGTCCCAGCTGTATTATTGTATTATAATAATTTTCCATTACAGAGGTGACTGTTGCTCCAAGCCAGAGTATGTAAATTAGCCAAGATTTGGCTCTCCAGGCTTTGCCATGCACAATGCTAAGCACCTCATGCATGATGCTGACGTCTCCCCATACTTATAGACTTCCCTGGGAGTTGAAGGCACTCAATACTGCCTGGGAGGAAGAGATCTGTGTGTGGCAGAAAATGTTAGCATATTAGGAAAGTAAATGGAGATGATTTAATGATGAGACTACTGCTTCTCATGCTGACCATCACTGTTTCATTGTTTCCTTGTGCTCCCCATCAGCCAGCATCTATCTTGTGCCCCATGGTGAGAGCAGACTGGAAGCTCTCTGGGGCAAACCCTGGTCTTTGGAGTGGTGGTTGTGTGGAGCAATATCCAGGTGCCCCAATCCCAGCAACCAGGAGCTCCTGCAGTCACGCAATGGCTGCTTCCTTCCTTCATGTGATTGCTCAGCCTGTTTACATCTGTCAAGGCTTTTATAAAAGCTGCGCTGCTAGCGAGGGCTGTTGGTTTTCTTTTTTTTTTTTTAATTGTTTTGAAGGCTCTTTTTAGTTAAAAAGTGTTTGCCACCACAGTTAAGACATGGACTGGATTAAAGTTCAAAACCAGCTCACGTCAGCAAGTGGATGGAAATTGTTACCATCTGACAGCTGGTGGCCTGGAAGGAAAATGTAAAAGTCACTGCATGAAAGATTGGTTCAGGGCAGTGCCACAAGAAGTGACATGGCTTTGTTTTATATCCTAGGAGTACAGCTCTCTGTTCTGCCTGAGTTCTGCTCAAAGGAGTGGGCATAGAGACTAGTGAAGCTTGCTACACCTCTCTGACTGCAAGTGCCAGGTCCTACTACCTATTAAACTTGTACAGGAGAAGCTGTGGTTTGTGCCACTGGTGATATTTGGTGAGACTGTGGTGTGGCAGGCCTGGTCCAGGTCACCAGGTTCAACACTTCTTTGCTGTCTTTCCGCCCCCTATGTCTTTCTCTCAGCTCGTCTCAAAAAATGAATTAATGAGGATAAAAATCTTCTGTTTTCACCTCTGACTGCTTTAATAATGGCCCAGGTATATATTATTTGATACAAGAGTACCCTAAACTGTCAGAATGTCTCATACAAATAACTGTGCATTTAAATACCTGTTAGACTCTATTACAGAGTGTCTAGTACAAAGACAGACCAGGCAAAGGCTGCAGAATTAACTGATCCAGAATAAATGACAGCACTGGGAATGGCACAGGGATTGCAGACTGCACATTGCAGATGCATGTCTTCTGGTTCCAGCAATGCCAGCTAAAGAAATGACTGCCCTGAACATCTGATGTGACAGTGGATCATGCTACATCCAGAGGGACTCCAGTAAGCTGGAGAAATGGGCTGACAGGAACCTGGTGAAATTCAACAAGAGGAAGTGTGAAGTCCTACACCTGGGAAGGAATAATCCACATTATTCTAATCGGCCACTACATAATGGGAGCTGACCAGCTGGAACACAGCTCTGCAGAGCAGGACCTGGGGGTCCTGGTGGACACCAAGTTGGCATAAGCCAGCAACCTTACATTACAGAAAAGGCAGTAAACTCTGTCCTGGGCTGCATTAGGAGGAATGTTTCTAACAGATTGAGGGAAGGGATCCTCCCCCTCCATTCAGCACTGCTGGGGCTGTAGCTAGAGTACTGTCTCTAGTTCTGGCATCCTCAGCACGAGAGAGAGATGGATGCACGAGAGAGAGGCCAGCAAAGAGCCACGATGATGATTAGGGGAGCAAGAAATGGCAGAGGCACTAACAGCACAAATTTGCTGCTGCTAAAACCTTCTCTAAGCAAAAATGGGGACCAGAGCAATACCCCTGTAAGGAACGGCTTCCCTGTAAGGGAAGTTATGACTTCAGGCTGGAGAAGAGGAGACTCAGGTGGATCTTATCAATGTATATAAACACCTGCAGCAAGTGTGTAAAGAGGACAGAGCCAGGCTCACTCCACTGACAGGACACCCACAACAGGCACAAACTGAAACACAGAAGGTTCTGTCTGAACATGAGGAAACACCTTTTTATTGTTAGGGTAACCCACTGGCCCAAGGGGTCTGGAGGGTCTGTGGGATACCCCTCTTTGGCAATATTCAAAAACCATCCAGATGTTTGGTCCTGGGTAACCTTGTTCTAAGTGACCCTGCTTGATCAAGGGGTTGGACCAATTGAAATCTAGATATGTCTTCCAACCTCAGCCATGCTGTTATTGTTTGTTTTTGTGAATCCACGCCTAAAAGCTCTAGAGCACCTTTCCCCCTGCCCGCAAACATTGCTGCCTTCCCAAAGCCAGCTACAGATGGGAAGACCTTCCTATGAATATCAACAATACTGAGCTGTATTACATTAAAAAACAATTTTTTATTGATCCAGATTATTTTCATTGAAACATTTAAAGGAGTGCATGTAAGAGCTTTTGAAGAGGTTGACAGGAAAAAGGGTGAGGGAGGGAGGGAGGATGGTGGCCAGCAGCCAGGGCTAGGCTGGGTCCAGTTACCTCTTACCTCTGTAACCACTGCAGTTGCACTAGAAAGGCAGGAAAGGGTTCAGTGCCCTCACCTCTTTGCTGCTGTGTTAATCAAGTTCTAGGAAATGGAAGCCAGATGAACAAGACAGCCAACAAAATACTGGAAAATTCAAGAACTCTCCGAACAAACTAAAAGAAATAAACTTCAAGACAGTAAACTGTAGTGACAGCATTTACTTCTGAATTAAAACATTTGGGGATGGAACAAGTCAAATAAATCACTGCCTGCAGCTTCCTTACTGCAAAGGATGTGTTGAAATGTCCAAGAGTGAAGGTACAGGCAGGCTGCTTATGTAATCATGCAGATTACATGAAGTGAGAAAGCACATACACATATCTCAAGAGGAAATATATTTTCTTAGAGGAAGAAACATATATCATAACTGAGAGAGACACTTCATACTGGATAAACACCAAAATAAAATTTGGGTGGAATCAAGATCAACTTTTAATGATGGTAGAGACTATACAACCTTTTTAAGCTGGAATAAGAAATACCATAAACTACTGGATCTGATAAGTGATGTATAGGTCTTCTTTTTTATTTGTTCTGCTCTCAAGTTTTGACAGGGTATGTGTTTGAATAAGTCATGTTTGCATTGAGAAAAATAATACCTGCTTTTTGTGTCTGATCCACTGTTATAGAGGTTTTTATTCTGCACTATTTACATACTTATATATTTATATATTTTAAAAGGCAAATCTCAGAATCTTAATCCTAAAGCAGGATTGTTGTGAGACTTTTTTAATGAGAATAAAAAAAAATAAGGCTGGCATCTCTCCCTTTGGATTATAACAATAAATTCATAATAATTGAATGTTATCTTACTTTGTGTTACCTTACAATCTACAAAACCTAATGTATGTTTTCCAGATTTGTGTCAGTGTCAGTCAGTGATAAGTGATACTAGATAAGGAAAGCAGGATTGTCATCCAAAAAAAGGAAAGAAAGAAAAAAAGAAGGCAAAACATGACTCGTAACAGAAACTAAAAAACAAAGCACATTATTTCTTCTCTGTGTGTGATTTACATTGTAGTCAGTAAAGGTCATTGCTACCTGAAGACTGCCTGCTGTTTTCATTCCATTTTCTAATTGGAAAAAAATTATTGGAAAAGACAATATTAAACTAAATCTTAATAATAATTTGTGTCTAGAGAAAGGCTGGAAAATGGGCTGAAAAAAGGTGAGATTT
>VYZP01004052.1:0-13067 GCA_013400635.1 Hypocryptadius cinnamomeus | reverse complement strand
ATATATATAATATATATCCTTTAGATATAAACCATCAACCACATCTAGGACTAAGTCTGGATATACCCTCACATAAACTGAAACAGGAATTTAGAATGCAAGGGTGTCCTTTCTGAATCTCATGACTCAAGGGGAAGGTCTCACTGAGAGTTTTGCCTGGCTCTGTCCTCTATACAGTAAATGCTGAGGTGTACCTTGCCATCAAATGTTAACTCACTGTTGCAGTTACTGTTGCACTTTGTTAAATCACTGTTTTATGCCAATAAACATACTCCTACTTCTCTCTTACAGGTGAAACTCATCACTCATTCTGTCACAATGGCAGAAGACTGGCCAACACATCTGTCTTTTCCTTTTTCCAGAGTTCCTGTCTAAGCAGTACTTTCTAGGCTGAACTGGGAAAGGTCACGATATAAATCCCTTTCAGCCCTTTATGTTGATCAAAAAGGCACAGTACTGAACACTTGGAACTGCACTCACTTGTTTGACTCTGATGTATACGCATACTTATCTTCTACTTTTGTGAATATATCTGATCTTCTAATACCACAGTCTCTTATAAGAATGTCCATACATCTATAGACTGGTTATTTCCTTATCTTTTCTCCAAGAGGCTTTCCTCTCTATAGAGTGTATTGTTTTGTGAGAGTAGAATTTAAAGGGCATGGGTGTTTTTGTTTCCCACTGCAGTAAAGCTGTTATGAACCTGAGATTAACCTGAAACTTTATAACCAGTTTTCACTGCGCAACCTCTGTCAGCCAATTTTGCATTTGCAGTAGAATACTACATAGGACTTTCTATATGTTCAGTAAGGAATTTTTCTCAGATGCATGTACTGTACATGAGTTGAATCTGTCTCTTAATACTCTTTAAATTCTCTTTAAATTGAGCAATGGGCTGGAAAGATATAAGGAAAATATAAAGACCTGATTTTTTTTTCCCAGGATGTAATATGTATACAGGGTATATGTCTATGTGAGAAAAGACCGTATCTTTCAGGAACAAAAAAACAAATCATGCAGTGGGATGATGCAGAGGTGCTCTTAGACAGAAAATATCTGTTGCTTTGATATATTGGCGGTTTTGAATGCAAACTACATATTTTGGGATTTGGCTTATTTACACCACCTGGAAAAGGCAGTCTCCATCTTGTTGCTAAACAGCTTAATACTGAACAGGGGTTTGCAGCTGTGTCTGTGAACAGACTTAACTAGGAGCAGTTTTAAATTTCTCTTAAATCACCTGCTTCTTGCTTGTTATACTAAGTATACTATTAAGAGAATGCTCACACACTGTGGGAACAAGAGATGCACACTCCCCAGTAGATCATAGCTGCTACAGTGCATTCAGTGAATGACATTTACTACAGTGATTTGTGTAATGTGGTCTCTCATCTCATATTTGGTGCCCAGTGAATCTCCATTTCCATGGAATCACAGGTAATGTTACAAGAGACCACACTGGGCCATCTTGTCTACTCTCCTCTTCAAGCAGGGTCACCCTACGTACTCTGCACAGGATTGCAACCAGGTGGTACTTGAATATGTCCAGGGGGATTATACGACTTACCTGGACAAGCCGTTCTTGTGCTTACTCACCTGCACACTAAAGAAATTCTTCCTCGTGTTCAGGTGAACTTCCTGTGCATCAGTTTCTACCCATTGCCGCTTTTCCTGTTCCTGGCCACTACCAAGAACTGCCTGTCTCCGTCCTTTTGGCACCCTCTCTTCCAATACTTGCAGATATTGAGGAGATCCATCACCCATCTCTGCCTCCCCTCCAGTCTATCAGAGTCCCTCTGAGGGCTGCACAGGCCTCTGGCTTATTGGCCACTGCTCCCAGCTTTGCTGAGAAGGCATCTGCCCCTTCATCCCAGTTACTGATGAGTAAGTAGAAGAACACTGGGCCCAGTATGGAACCTTTGGGGACACCATCAGTGAGAGGCCTCCAACTACATCCTGTGCCACTGACAGACTCTCTGGAACTTTGCTATCTAGTCAGTTCCAAATCCACCTCACTGTTCACTTATCCAGCCCCCACTTCCTGATTTTGCCTCCAAGGATGTTATGAGAGAGAGAGTTGAAAGCCTTGTGAAGTTGAGTTTTGCCAGTCTTTTGGATGTGCAGGTGTTCAGTGAAGAAATAGAACCTACAAAGCTTAAGGGAATAAAATGTGCTGGAAAATGATATGTGGCTAAAAAAAAAAGAAAAGAAGTCAAATACAATGCACTGGATTCTCTTCTCTCTTCTCACTTCCCTTGCCCTGAGAAAAACAGTACCTAAAAGCTAAAGAAACAGTATATGCATAATCTCCCTGTGGTAAAACACTTTCAGGTTCCTCTGAATGAAGAGCTAAACCTCTTACATTTTCTCCTTCCCACTGTATGCAGCTATGTGTGTAGTAGTTAGCCTTGTAGAACACAATACTTGCAAATTGGGATGAATGAATTCTGGAATAGAAGCCTTTGTATGAGAAGTGTTAATGTGTTTTTGCTTTAGTTAGTACCTTAACATATTTTTTACATGATTACATACAAAACAGAAAAGCAACAGTCCTGTTGGAACTGTTCGTGCTGGGAGTATCTGTCAAGCCTACTGCATGTACTGTTCTAAAAACCACAAAAAGTCTTAAGGAGCACTGCTGTTTCATATACGGCAAAACATGACTAAGAGAAATAATATTCTGGACATAGTAAAGAAACAGCTGTCTTAGCAAATAAGGCTCAACTATGAGAACTCCCTCTTTGGTAATCTCTCTGTTGATATCATTCACAGCCAAATAGATTGTTTCTGTTTTGTGGACAGGACATGTTTCTTTCAGGATTAGCTGAAGCCTGGATGCTGGGAAAGGGACTGGAAATTAAGAGGATTGTACTCCTAATCTGCTTCTTGGTCTCACTGCTCCAGAAGAAATAACTTCACTGTTCTGGTTGTGGAGACAGAGGTGGAAAAGTTCAAGCTGGGGTCAATGAGACAGGACAGTGTCCACTGGTTATGTCTTGCTTAAGGGAGCTTGTTGAAATGTTTCATCATTTATTTTATTTTTATTTTATATTTGATTTTATTTTATTTATTTTCTGGTCTGGTTTATTTAATAAATATGCCAGCAAGTTAGAAGCTTGAACCATTTGGCCTAAGACAATGAGCCAGAGGATATGTGGGGTTTGTGGTGTTTGTGGAGTTTATGGCAACTACCTTAGAAAATAAACTGCACTCACTTCTTCTGAAAATGCAGCTCTGAGGACTTTGTTTTGGCTTGGAAGTCAATCACATCTTTAAACAGCTATACCTGAGTATCTGTATGCCAGTTGTATTGAACATTCATACTTAGGAAACAGTCCAAGTCCAATAAGATGCAAAAAAGTGTAGTAGCAGAAAAGTAACAGGAAAGGTCCAGTTGGTTGTCTAGATAAGAAACGGGTGAGTTCTGATTAATTGCACAGTTTGTATCCTTGGGTTCACAGCAAGGCCTTTCGATGAAGCAAGGACAAGCCAAGGGCTCAGTGAGATCTGCTTTCGTTCAAAGGAGTTTTGGGTTTGGGATCAGGAGTTATCTGCAAGGGTCACCTGTGAGCCTGTTACTTGGAGAATAGATCTCATGGTACAAAAGTTGAGGTTGCAGGCTGGCCTGACTGAACTATACTCATAACAGAAATAGGAGATGTGCTTGTGGCAATACACACAGAATTTGGGACTGTTTTGCATTTCTTTTAGCAAGTTGTTCTGATTTTCCACTCGTGTGTTGAGACCTGGCTTTCTGACATGAGAAAATTATCTTTTTTGTGGAGTCAGTTTGTCTCCTTCTGGTCAGCATGTCTGCAAGAGTGTGAGGAACAGCAACATGCGACAGTTGGACACTTCAATGGTTCTGATGTGAATGTGTGTCCTGGTGATTCCAAGCTGTAGAAATACCAAATACCTTGCTCCATTTCTGCAAGTTTCCACTGTCTTGGCAATGTTAGGCAAGAAGGAGGAAGTGATGCCTCTGGCTGATGCAGTGCCAGGGACTGAAACTGAAAGAGGCAGTCCCCAGGCACGCTGACCTGTATGGCAGTGCTGCAGAGATGCCTGGCAAGTAGGGTTGGTGGGGTTGGTGCCATGGCCTGGCTGGGATGCTGGCCAGCCCAGGATGATCAGGGCACAGAGCAGAGTGGCTCTGAGCAGCTCTACTTAGAGCAACACTTCTGCAGGCCAGTAGCTGCTGCAGCCTACCATGTCCAGCACATTGACAAGACTCTGTAGTGTGGAAGACATCCCACTGAGCTCTGTGAGCAGAATGAAAATATTTTAATGCCACATGGTTTTTGCCACCCCTGCAAAATACTTTGGTTCAGTAGTACATCTCAGCTCACACCTCCATATTGGGTTTTCTTAAAGTAAATTTCCCTAATTGTAATGCATATGGTATTTGGATATGGTAGGATCAGCCAACAGCATATGTCTTTTCCTAAAGTTGTCTATCTTTTCCCTTGTATTAGAAATTCCATTCAGTTTTCAAAGTGGGCAATAGAGTCAAATTCCTTGTGCAGTATAGCTGGCAAGCAGCTGAAATATTTCATTGCTTTTTCTTTCCTAGATCATTAAAAAGTCCAGAAATATGTTCTAAAACTTTAGCCTTGGTGTATTTAATTTTTCAAGCAGATTTCTTCCGTACAGATTGTGTACCAATGTGAATGAAGGGCTGATGTCATCTAACTTCTTGAAAAAACTCTTTGCACAAGAGTATAAAAAATTATTATCAATTCCACAAGACAGACACTGCATTTAGCTCCACACACTTTAAAGTAACTCCACAATAATATTCCTGTGAAGGAGGTTAGAAGCCAGTTCTTTTAAGTTCATTCCCATCTTAATACATTTTGCTTCCATACTAGATACAGCTGAAGATGATTCTTAGCTCCAAGATGAAAAAATGACTATACAGTTTATAGAAGGTATGTAGGCATGACTCTTGGTAATTAAGACAACCCCCAGGCCTGATTGTCAAGTCTGAGAAAAACTGGATGCAGTCAGGCTTCATCCTTATCCTTATATCTAGGCTAAACAGAGTATTCCCATGAAAGAGATCAAACAATGTGGATGCTTTTAAAAAAATCACTTTACTATTTAACTCAATGCTAGGACATTTTAAAAAATATTGACATCAAAGTAGATATCAAGGAATTGATTTCTATTTTGCTGGTTAGATTTAATAAAATGTCCTAATGTAAGATGGTGGAACTCAGTAGTAGCTCCACAAGGTAACTGAAGTAATTTAGGAAGAATATTCACTACTTTAATTATTGCACTTACATGAAACAGTATTGCAAAGAACAGTAAAGATATGTAAAAAAACCACAGTGAATTTTGTGAACTGAAATCTCTCCCCTTATGAATTAATGAGTTCTTTCAGAAATAAGGATTAACTCTAATGGCCAGTTCTGCACTGAAATTTAAAGTACTGGAAGCATTTAAAAAAAAAAAATAGTAACAGCATTTACTTAAATAGTTGATCTATCTAATAGTGGCAGGCAATAAGTTTTGCACTTTAGAGGACTGTTTTGCAGAAACCAGATAGCACTCTTACATTTCTTTGCATAAATTTTGAAATCATCTGCTTGTAGAAGTGCTCATATTATTTTCTTTTAAAGCTGCTGTGGAGTGAAAGTTCACAGGCATTTTAGCACATTTATTTAATTATGATCTAGTAAGGAAAACGTAAGATTTTTAAACTCTATCAGAGCAAATCACATAAGGTAAGGAAAAGGTTTGTTGGACACAGGCTATAAAATAGGAAAATTACTAAGGTAACCACGGAGGCTAGCCCACTATTTCAAGCATCATTGTTTTGTTAAAAAAAAATAGTGTTTTAGGACTCCATTCTCCCTCTTAGCAAGTATCTGATAAAGTTCTCCCTCTTGAATGACCAGATGGATGGGTTTTCAGATTTTGCTCTGTCACACATCCTCCTCCCTGAGAGCCATCAAACTGAGATGAGGTAAATAGAGAGTCTTATGCTTAGTTTTAGGTGATGGGTCTTGCCTACCTTGTCTAGTTCTGATTAATCACTCATCTCCAGAAAACAGGAGGCTTCTAGGAATAAATGTGTGGCTACTCCTGAGCTAAAGATGCCTCAGATGAAATTGATGCTAGTTCTTTCCTAAAAGGATCTACCTGGACTGCATGACTTTCTAAAATGAAGCTTACACTTCATGTGAGCATTATCTGCCGTGAATTTTTAAAAATTCTCTTCCAATCTGTTGGAGCATGTCCAAGGAAGAGCAAAAAAGTTGATGAAGGGTCTGGAGCACAAGTCCTGTGAGGAGTGGCTGAGGAAGCTGGGGTGTTTAGCCTGGAGAAAAGGAGGCTCAGGGGTGACCTTATCACTCTCTACAACTGCCTGAAAGGAGGGTGCAGCCAGGTTGGGGTTGGCCTCTTCTCCCAGGAAACAAGTGATAAGACAAGAGGAAGTGGATTTAGGTATCACCAGGGAAGGTTTAGATTAGAAAGGATGGTCAAACATTTCAACACATTTCCCAGGGAAGCGGTGGAATTGCCATCTCTGGAAAGTAGATGGGGCGCTTAGGGACACAGTTTGGTGGCAGACCTTGCAGTGTTAATTTAATGACTGGGCTCCATGATCTTAGAGGTCTTTTCCAACTTTAATGATTCCATGATTCGACAACCACACAGAAATTATCACAAGAGTGTTTATTTCTGTCCTTTGATGCTTTCTATTCCACTCTGAATTGAAAGAGGAAAAAAATACACGAATTAAAGGGCTTCAATGCAATGATTACATAACTAGAAAGAGTTAGGATGTTCCCCATCTTCCAAAGTTACTTACACCTCTTTGAAACATGTGAGCTGTGGCAACCATGCTGGCGTACCCCTTGGAAGGTTGTATTTTTGAACATAAAGTATGATCTGGTTTGTTAAGGGTTAAGCCCAGTAGGCAGGTCAGGCCCATATAGCTGCTCACTCACTTCCTACAGCAGTACAGGGGAGAGATTCAGAAGGGCAGAAATAGGAAAACTTGTGATTGAGATAAAGACAGTTTAAAAGATGGAGCGGAGAAAGGAAACAGAATATGACAAAATTCAAGTGATGCAAGAGCATCACACACCATCAGCTGCTTGGTGTTCAATCAATCCCTGAACAAGGGTGATGCTGGAAAACATATTTTCAGTTTAAGTACTGAGCATGATGTTATATATAACTATAAGATACCCTCTGATGACTTGGGATCAGCTGTCCGATGTCCTCTACCACTCTCTTGCCTGCCTTCAGTCTACTTGCCTGGAGGAGAGAGAGAGAGAGAAGGACTTGGCACTCTAAGACACTCTAGCAATAGCTAGAAAAAGGGTCTGTTATCAATGCTGTTCAGAGTGTATGCATGATCTAGCACCATAGGAGGTGATGTGGAGAAAATCGACTCCACTCCAGACAGACCCAGTAACTGATTAAAAACTCCACATCTTCCCTCTGCTAGGGGATTTTTAGCTGTGCAGTTGCTAATGTAAATGATTTAAGTATTTTCCTTTGCTCTGCTGTTTGTAGAAGGTGTAACTAAATTCACTGCAGAGCTGTAACTGAAGATGTCCTGACATGGCTCAGCTAGGACAGAAGATTGCATTACAACAAAGACAAAATCTATTTCTTTCTCTATGTGGCAACTGGTGCTAAGTTACTTGTTTTCAGAAGAATAGTTTGTTTTTCCTATTTCTTTTCACACTGCTTTGGGGAACTTTTCTTGTTGGTACCTATGTAAGTTTTCAAAGCAGTATCTATTTGATTTTCAGCAAAGACCACCTGCTCTACCACTCTGCTTAAAACCATTTGAATGAGTAAAAATCTCCCACTGAAACTTGTGAGACACTAGCACTTGGGTATTTCTGAAGATTTGGAAGCTAATTAAGCAAACTTTCAAATACTCCTGAAATAAACAGGACTTGTGTTACATTTCAGTGGGATTTTCAGAGATTTCTTCAGAAGCAGAACTGTGGGCCTTTTGAAAATACTATCCTGCCTTCACTGAAAAGTAATTGATCTGATCTAGCTGAACTGTAACACTGTTTGAGGCCCTTGTCATGGCAGTTGATATTCTAGATAATATTAATTCATGGATTAAAAAAAGAAGTAAAGATTGTTGCCTAAATAGAGACTTATGTGTATCTCTAGGTGGTTAATTATCCTTACGTACTCTTTAATTTGGCTTCATGATGCAATACCACTAGCTTTACTTTCCCTTTTAAATAGTGGTTTATAATATTACTGCTGCATGACAGATCTTTTTTGAGAAATCTCCACAAAATTAAAGGGCAGGAACTGCTTTTAAATTCTATGTACTACAGATGTTTTGTTCCTTGTTTTAATTTTTGCTTCATAATCCGTAATTCTAAGAAAAAAGAGATACCTAAAATAATATGGGTACTGCTCTGTATAAGTATTGTCCTAAATTTCTCTAAAATATAAGCGTTCAAATAAATGAGGAAAAATTAAGGGTTTAAAATAATTCCACAAGCGTCACAGATGTTTTACATGGCCTACAAAGTAAAAGGCCACTTTCTGAGCTCTGATAGACATTCCTTACTGCAGTGCACAGATCTTCACATATGATGGCACAGATGCTTCAGAGCTGGAAAGAGCTAGTGTTGCACCCTATACCACTCATATAGATATTCCTAAGGATTAAAGCATTAGGCTCTTTAAAAACATATTTGTTCTTGTTTTAGGAGGATTAAATGGTCTGGTGCACTCAAGTCCAGACAGGAGAAGGATTCTAGAATTGAGTTGGAAGCAAACCCATGGCAGGCAAACTGGCTTACTCTGGGGGGAAAAAAAAAAGTAAGAAAAAGAAGAAATTTCGCTTTTTTTCCCAGTCTTTCCCTGCCTCTTTCTCTCCTTTCCCAGTAGGACAATATGCTTGTCATTCATTTCTTTCTTTCAAGGTCGCATTCTACCTGTACCTGTGCAAAAAGGAAAAGGAATTAATTTAGAAATTTTTTTCTTATAATAGAATTGTCCCATCCTAATGCCACACAAAGGAATTTGAAAGCTGTTGCAGGTTAGAGATACCCAGAACCAAGGAGATAAAAGATGATCCTCAAAAAGAACTGTTTTTATTTTAAGTCAGTGCTTGGCACAGAAGAAGTATGACAAAACCAAAACAACTCATTACTTTCTCTGCTTTCCTATTTCTGTTTGGTTCCAGATTATCTGGGAAAGAAAGGTACACAATTTCTGAGATAATTTAAGAGTAACAGTATGACAGGGCATGGTTGGTGTTGTCATCTTTTTGCAAAAGCTCCATACCTTCTTGGTGATTTCTCATAGGCAGCTCCTCGCAGTACTGACTCCTTCTTCCTTACAGCATAGCCAACAAATTCCATCTAACTTCTGGACCAGCTAACCTACTCTTTTACAATACCCATCCTAACTGGATCTAGCTGTGTCCTATTAAAGGCAGGTATATTCCTAATTCTTGATAATTAGCACAGCTGTAACCCCTTAGGGGTGAGATTACCTTCATTACTATCTCTATGCTTCTACATTCCATCCATCCACAGGTTGGTACTGAATTTAATTTTTATATCTATAACACTCTCCACTGCAAAACAGTGTATTGCAAAAGCACAGACTTCTAACAGAGGAATCAATTGAAACTGTCCCAAAAGATGGCAGTTTTTAGTGATAATTGTACAGACATTACAAGTAAAATATGCTCTTGTAAAAATTTCCTTCTGGAAAAAACAAAGATGGCACCAAGCACGTGAAATTAAGAGCTTATTTAGGCACACAAAAATACTGAGAGAAACTTTTGTGAACCAAAGTTTCAAAGGTTTGATTCTTGCAGTACAAGCACCTATGCATTGACAATTTACAGCCACTATGCATGGGAATTCAGAACATGTGAACTTTTTAACTTAGAAACTCCTTTATTACTAAGCTCCATATGCCTTATTGCAAACAAGAGAGAATTCACCTAGGTGTTGATTGCAAACCCAAAATAGAAAGTCACATTTTGGACTGCTATGTCCAATTTTGAATTCCATGGTGCAGGGGAACATGACAATGAAAAAAACTGAAGTGAGTCTCACAATGGCCCCCTAGATGAGGAAACTGTCACATGGGAAGAGGCTGACAGTGAGCTGGGTTTGTTCAGCCAGGATAAGAGAAGTGTAATGGGGAAATTTCATTGCAGTCTTTAGTAATGGCAAATACAGAAAAGAGGGAATGATACTCTCCTTTAAGGTTTGTAGTGGTAAAAGGAGAGGAAACAGACAAAATCTGCAAGAAGAGAAATCCTGATTGAACACACATAAGCTTTTCTCTGGAAGGATGACAAAATGGGCTTGAAGAGGAGCCCAGAGGTTCCTTGGAGATATCCAGAATGTGACTGATCACAGCCCATCTAACCAGTCTGAATGACGTGTTTGAAGTAGATGACCTCCAGATATCCCTTCCAACATATTCTGTTCTGTGACTCTGTGGTCACCTTGATAGAATTTTAAAAAATCCTACAACTATTTGGCATCTTCTGGTTTATTTAGACAGTGATTTCCTAAGATCCATGTTTTAACATCCATTCTTCCATTCTGGTTTTGCTTTGGTCATATGCGTTTTGATGCAAATTCATTGGAGGATAAGGCTGTAAATAATCTATGAATGATTGTTTACATATTCCCATTTCTTGTGCTCAGAAAAAAAATACCTGTAAATGTCATAGATAATTCTTTTAAAATTATTTCTGTTATAATTTAGCTTCTTGTTCAGCTCAGCAAGTGTCTAGAAGCAGAACATTATTTCTTCAATTAACTTGCTACTCTTCATTCAAAAATATTTGAGTTTTCTTTCTACTGCCTGTGGTTTGATAGTCAGCAGTGGGTTTTTAAATATTCTGTACTGCATAGTCAAGTTACAAACTTGACAAGCTATTGCACTGACCTTTAACAGGACTGATGTGAAGTGGGAGTTGCAGAGCTGAAAGGGATGGATGCTTCTTTAGAAAGACTGGAAATTACTGTTCCACTTGAAAAGGTTAAGATTTCAGTTCCTAATGTAGCAGCACTGCAGCAGATTGGAAGGAATAGTAAACGCAGCCTGCAATGAGTGAGTCTCTGTGAAATTCAGGGACTGTGGAGGGTTGGCTTGACCTGTCATCTGTTTTCTTATTTCATGTTTACCTTTCTATGACTGTAACCTTTCTGCTGCACAAATAACATCCAGATCTTTGGAAAGCAGTTTGTGTTTGTGTTGTGTGTGTTGTCTGTCTGACAGGCAAAGGCTAATCACCATCCTCTCCTGGCAAAGCCTGCAGAGGAGCAGTAGAGATAATAATTAATTGAAAATGTTATGTGACAACAATTGTCCTGAGCTCTTCAGTCTGTCTAAAGTAATTTAAAATAGACTTTTGTGAGAAAATGAACTTGTTCTCAAATGATAAAAATCATAATGAAGGTGGGGAGTTGCTTTTGCTTTTGGCCTGTGCAAGCGCTTGTGAACGACTCAAAGTAGCATTCATCTAAATCCATCATCTTTTAAATAAAACAGATACACTGCTCAAGTGATGATGGGATTCTGGGCTATTTAACCATCTTCTGGTAGTTTGTGAGACACATTTTGGAAATTCCCATCTCCCATTGGTGTTTAGATTTACACTGTTATATACATTAGATATATACTCTCTTGCTAATTTTTCAATGGAAAACCATAGCTACATTTGTGATTAGCACTCACCTGTGAGGTAAGGACCTGTGGAAAGGCCTCTCCATTTCATCCTTGGCCTGCAGAGCACAATAGTGTATTTCTACAAGAAATAGGAACCATGATGAGAGACCAGAGAATCTCACCTCCGGGAAAAAGTAAAATAACCAGCATTCCTACTATATCTGAGAATACTGATACAAAAATCACTGTCAAGATACAGGAATGTTTACGGAGTAAAACTACAGTGTGAAGCCAATAGTAGCCTTCACTTCCAGGAGCAGTAAGAGCTTGGCTCATACGGCCTTAACAAACAATTCCTATCACTTGCTTAGCTTTAATCTGGACAAATTATCATAAAAAGATCCGCTTTAATTATTCAAGTTTCTGTGTTTTTATAGTGGTTAGTATGACAGTATTGATGTGGGCCTGCTACTAAATGCAGAGGGGACCATGACAACAGGACACAGAGAAGGCAGAGTTACTGAACACCTACTTTGGATTGGTCTTCAGTGACAGGATCAGCCCTCAGGAATCCCTGACTCAGGAAACCAGGGTAAAGGAATATGTTGGAAGGGACACTTTCCCTTTGTCAGGGGAGTTGGGTTCACCTGGAGAGAACATCTAGGCAAACCAGACACCTAAAAGTCCTTGGGCCCTAATGAATGCATCCAGAAGTGCTGAGATTCTGGTCATGATCCTTTTTGAAAGGTTGCGGTGATCCAGAAAGGTGCCTGAAGTCTGAAATTAAGTAAATATCACAGCAGCCTTCAACAAAGACAAGAAGGACCCAGGCGACTACCAGCTATCAGCCTCTCATAAATCCTCAGAAAGGATGGAGTGCGTCGCTCTGGAGGCTGTCAATATCCACATAGATGGCAAGAAGGTGATCAGAAGCAGTCAGCATGGATTAACCAACATAAAACATTCTTGATCAATCTGATTGCCTTCTACAATGAAACAACTACCTGGATAGACAGGGTGAGAGCTATGGATATTGTCTACCTTGACTTCAGCAAGGCTTTTGATGCTATCTCACCAAACATCCTCATAGGCAAACTTGGAAAGTTTGGATTGGGTGAGTGGACAATGAGATGTAATAAGAACTGGCTGAATAGCAGCCCCCAGAGTGTCGTAATCAGTGGCAGGGTGTCTGATTGGAGGCCTGTCACTGGTGGTGTCCCCCAGTGTCCCCCATACTGTGCCCAGTCTTGTTTATTGTGTTCGTCAATGACTTGGATGAATGGGCAGATGCCTCCTCAGCAAGTTCACTGATGACACAGAGCTGGGAGCAATGGCTGATAGCCCAGAGGGATGTGCAGCCCTTCAGAAGGACCTCAACAGGCAGGAGGGATGGGAAGAGAAGAAACTTCTGAAATTCA
>VYZP01004050.1:40871-66033 GCA_013400635.1 Hypocryptadius cinnamomeus | reverse complement strand
CGGAGCCTCAGGACCCCCCGCCCCTCCCTCCCGCGCACCCGCCACTGCCCGGCGCAACCAACCCCAGCGGCCGCCAGCGGCCGCCGCCGCCGCTCCGACCAATCAGCTGCTGCTATCCCCTCCTCGCCCCGCCTTCTGGCCAGGAATGACAGCGCTACTGACCAATCAGACAGCGCTCTCCCTCATTCAAGGGTGGGTGCGCCGCGGTAGCCGAGACTCTTCGGTTGGGCCTGACGTGGCCGCGGTGGAGGCGCCGCAGGATGACCGGGCAGGGGGAGCGGGAGGTCCCCGGGCCCCGGAGGCCTCAGCGGGGACCAGTCGAGGGGGTGAGAAGCCGCCCCGGGCCTAGTCAGCGGCGGCCGAACGGCTCCGAGCCGCTGGAGCTTGGCTGGCGCTGCTCCCAGGCAGTGGGGGTCCCGAGGTTTCGCCTTTGGCGCTGCTCGGCGGAGCTCCACCCTTCAGCTCGGGTGGTGCTGGGGACCTGGGTGCTCAGACCCGGAGCAGCTTCTGCTGGAGACCTTCAGAACCCACCTGGACGAGTTCTGTGTCGTCTGCTCCAGGTGACCCTGCCTTGGCAGGGCGTTGGACTGGATGATCGCCAGAGGTCCCTCCCAAACCTTGCAGTTCTGTGATTCTGCGTGTCCCGAGGCCGGAGCCAACAGCACCAGCATTGTGGAGAAGGTTTAAGATAAATAGTGTGCTACCCTCTGGAACAAAGGCGGCCTTCTTTGTGCTGCAGAAATTTGAATCACAGATCAGTTTGAGTTGAAAGGGACCTTAAAGACCATCCAGACTAGCCTTGACCACATCCAGGGATGGGGCATCCACAGCTTTGCCAGGCACCCTGTCAGTGCCTCAGCACCCTCACAGGAAATAATTTCATCCTTATATCCAACCTGAATCTGCCTTCTGTCGTTTTGAAGCCATGCCCCTTATTCTATCACTAGAATCTATTGCCTTGTAAAAAGTCCCTCTCCAGCTTTCTTGTAGGACCCCTTCAGGTACAGAAAGACCTGAATAATGTCACCCTGGAACCTTCTCCAGGCTGAACAATGCAAATTCTTCCAGCCTTTCATCAGAGAGGTGCTCTAGCCCTCTAATTATCTTCACGGCCTTATGTTTGTGTAGCAGAGTTGATTGTGGGGGGAAAAGTCTCAGGTTTGTTAGCACATCCCACGAGCCAGGCTGCTCTTTAACATGAGCAAATTAACCCCTCTCTTAACAATCTGAGTGCAACTGATAAAAACATTAAGTCATGGTAAAAATAAAGCCAGCAGTTGTAACCCAGTCCTCAAATGAGGACCAGTGAACAGTCAGGGTGCCATCAGTACACTCACTCATGGCTCCACTTGCCTCTAAATCACCCACTGTATGAAAGTGGAGAATGTGAGTGTTAATAAAGGCTGCATTTAATGCATAAGGGCAAGGCCACTGCCAGTATCACTGACAAGAGATCTTAATAATAAAAATAGGCAGCATTTATTTTCCTGATGTATATGATCCATGCTCAATTTCCCACCATCAGTTTAAGTGTATGAAGGGGTCATTTTGAGTCTGGGCAGAGTGCCAGGGGTGAGCTGTGCAAATATCTATATCTATATTTAGTTAAGAGTCCATCCTGGATTTTAGCTAGGCTGTGGAATTGCATGCTGTCTAAAGAGGAGGGACTAAAGATCACCAAGGAGAAAAGGCAAGCAAGACAAAAGCAGACCTGGAAAAGGCAGAAACAAATGCTGTATGTAGGAAATGAGCCTGCCAAGTGGAAGTAGGACATGCTGCTTTACAGAAGTCATAAGAAACTCCATCCTGTCTCTGTTCAGGCTCCTCAGAGATGAAGGAGCCAGAGACCAAGTGGATCTCATAGAAAGGAACTCTTGCAGCTTTGAAGTGCTTCTCTAGCACAGGCGTAGGGATGTTTGTGGAGTTTCAAGTTGGAGCCTTTGCGTTTCCTGGCCAAGTCTCAGAATTCCCAAATTCGCCTTGCTGTGCTGGGAGGCACAGGCCTCTCATTCATGAACTTCTGAAAATCACAGAAGAGCTCATAGCTGAAGTGTGAAGCTCCTGTGACTAGTGCAGGGCCAAGCAGCTGTGGAACATGTGACAGCACAACTCAGAGTGACAAAAACTTTGGGATCTCTCACAGTCCTTGGGCTGCATTAACACAAACAGCACTCTTGAGCACATCTTAAAAATCTCCTTGCAAGAAAATTGCTGCAAATCCCTCTATCCTTTGGTGCCACTTGGAACTGAAAACTTTTCCTTAACATCTCTGGCAGGTGTGGCAGCTTCTGAGCTACCACTGCAGGGAGAAGATGCCTCCAGCCTGTTTTCTGCTTCTCCAGCAGCTGTTCTCAAGGTGCAGGTAAAGGAGCTGGTGTTTCTGCAGAGCAGCATAACTGGGAGATGCTTTAGTAAACCAGGGCTTCATCCCACCCCATGCTTGATGGAAGAGGTTGTAAACTTCACATCTGCAACCACCCAGACATCACTCCTTGCCTGGCTAGATGAGAGTTCAACAAGCAGCTTAGTCCCTGGATCCTGGGAAATAAAGAGAGTTTGGAAACTTCAGTAGGGCCTGGGCGCTGCCCTCCACCATGCTCTGGAGGTGTGTGCTGGCAGCTGCAGGGAATGAGGATGAATGGATGAAGGCTTGTGGAAGCACACACAGGTGAGTAATGAAATATAAGGAAAAATACAAGCAACACAAAAGTGTTTTCACTGTTGGCTCTCTCCTTGGTGGGGTCAGATATCCTCAAAGTCTGGGGGTCCAGGACCCCACTGCTTGGGGACATTACTGTGGCAGTGCAGGGAAATAAGGTGAATTATGTGCTGCCTAAAAGGGACCTGCACTGCAGAATCACAAGGGGAAGAGGTGGGGTGAGTCAAGAGATAATGCCAACATTAAAAGATAAAATGGATTAACATCTCCTGGCACACAGAGAGCTGCGTGGGTGGAGCAAGAGGTTGCAATAGCTGTTTAAAAGGGAATGAGACAGCTGGACATACACATATTTTTCCTCTTAAAAACAAAAATCCATCCCAAAAGCTGAGCTTAGCTGACAGTGTCCTCCAAAGTCCAGGTCAGTCAGCCAGGCTGTCTGTCTGCAGTTGGGAGTTATCAGGACAGGGACTCCTGGCTGACCTACATGGGGCTAACAGATGATTTTTACACACAGGCTCTAGCAAAAGTTTACAGAATCCATGGAAAATAGCTCACAATCATATATTTCCATTTCTATTTCAGCCTGGAATTCGAGCTTTATTGAGTGTTGGGAAAAAGGAGGCCACGCTGCTTGTCCAAGGCAACTGTTCCAGCATGTCTGCAGGATGACAGGAACCATGGGGAAGGGCCTGGTTGTGATGTGATTAAAGAGGTAATTCTCCCTCCCTGTGCAGATGAGGGCTAAGTGTGGCTTAAGTAAATTACTGACTGGCTTGTTATAGCCCTGGCTGAGTTCCCTTGTTGGGCAGGGCCTGGTTTTTTACATCCAATTTGCTTTGAAGCCCAGAGTGTCACAACAGCATTCCAACACCTGCATCTCTGCACTTGTCTGACACCCCTTCTCTGATGGATGATGGCACCCTAGGGGCATGCTGTAGATGGCTCTGAGACACAGGCTAAGCCCCATCAGTTTCTCTAATAGTTTCTGATGTTCATTCCTTGAACGTTCCTCCCTCCTGACCATGCTGGTCCATGATTTGATCTTCAGGGACTTGCTGACTGAAAGCCAGAAGCACTTTGCTCTCAGCTGAAGGATTTTTAACAGAGGCACATTTTATTCACAGCATGGCATGGATGAGCCTACAAACCTTGGGGTGGTTGACAACCCCCAATTCCCTCTTGTTTCCACCCTTGTTTTGATACCCTTTCAAACATCTTTTGGCTCCCGATCTGTGCCCTGCGGAGGATCTTAACCCTTCCAGTTCCCTCCCTGTTCCCCCATGTCACAGCCAGAGCTCTGCCCTTTGCTTTATCATTTGTGTGGACCATTCTTCTCTGGAGTTCAAAATCAGTTCTGTCTTCACTCCATCTCTTGCTATTTCCCAGGGACTGGCCCTAGAGGCTCAGCTGGTAGAATCATAGAACATCCTGAGTGGGAAGGGACTTGCAAGGATCATGGAGCCTAACTCCTGTCCTTGCACAGGACAGCCCCAGGAATCCCACCATGTGCCTGAGAGTGTTGTCCAAACACTCCTTGAGCTCTGCCAGGCCTGGGGCTGTGATCACTTCCCTGGGGAGTCTGTTCCAGTGCCCCGTGCAACCATTCAATCTAATAATGGCCCCACTTCTAATAACGAATTGGCCTTACAACAGCAGCCCTTTGCACGGGTTATTTTGGGGTGCAAACCCCTGTGATGCTGCTGTGATCCCCTTAAAGAGAGGCAGGAATTTTACTTGCTTATGCCGGAACAGCTGCTCGGGATGCAGCGGAGCAGCTGTTCCAGCATAAGCACGTGAAGTTTGCTCCATGGGCTGCTGGACCGTGGCTCTGCAGGTGCCAGCACAGCCAGCCCGCCGTCCCCATCCCGGTATCCCAGGGATGCCGGGTCGCGGTTCCCGCTCCTTGCGGAACGTTCGGCGCGGCCCGCGCGTTCCGGGGGGGAAGGAGCCGCGCGCGGACACCGGCGCCGCCATCATGGCGGCTTGAGGCGCGGCGGGTTCGGTGCCGGGAGCGGCGGGACGGGAGGCCGGGAGCCGTGAGGTAATGCCGGGGCTGGGAGAAGCCTCCCGGGAACAGGGGCGGCGGTGAGGGACCCCCGGTAAATTACCCCCTGCGGCAGGGCTCGGTGGGGCCCTAAGCTCTGCCAGGGGTCTGGGGAGAACGGCAGGGCCGGGAAACCCCCGCCTTCCTGCTGCAGGGTCTGCGGGCCGCTTCCCGCCCTGAAACTCCCTGGGCTACCTTAGAAAGGCCTGACCGCGAGAGACGCTCGGCTTGTCCCCCTGCTTGGGTTGTTGTAGCCTTTGGACAAGCTACTTTGGAGTGTCTGCTGTATTTCAGTCACTTCTCAGCGGGGTAAATCGGTTGTGGAAGCAGCGAGGTATTCCCTGTGACACGGGTGTGCACACAGGTTGCAATAGCACCTCAGTTGTCCGAACATTTATTTGGAAAGGGGCAGAGAATTGGCATCTCTCTCCCACCAGGGCATGACTACAGCCAGCCAGTCTTTTGTAATCTCATACACCAGCGTGTGGTTGGATTACCTGTGAGGGAGGACAATGGAACTGTGAAATCTGAATCTCATTCCCCGCACAGTCAATCCATGTTCTCTCGTGAGGAAATTGTCCCCTCTGTGAGCAGAGGGAGCACACTGATGTGTTAGGCAGGCACACTGAATGTGCTGTAGTGCAGGGATTCTCAGAGCTGAGGTGCTGTTCAGCCAGGCTGCACGTGTGTGCCTCTGGGGGAAAGAACTCCAGAGAGACTTCAGGGGCTGAGATATCTCAGTGTGGAGAGTGTTGAAGGTTGCCCTCTAAAGCTGAGACCATTTGTACTTGCAGGTGTAATAGAACAAAGTAAAGTGTATTTTTAGAAGTTGACTAATCCAGGAAGCTGTGGTGCTTCACAAGCCTTAATTTGGTTAGGCCTGGTGGACAGCAAAGGCCCTGTATGACTGTGCTGCCCCCACAAGGGTGGATATGGGCCCAGCCCACGTGGGTCACACAGAACCAGACAGGTTCTCTGGTGTTTGGTTTTCATCAAGGTTATACCCTCTGCTTGATAATTATCCCATACAAACATAGCACAAAACCTCCCTTGTCTGCTGAGTTCTTTGTTTGGTTTCTGAATAACGTGCTTGGGAAGTTTTATCTTAGTTGTTTGTAAACAAACAGCTCATTTTGTGGAACTTGTTAATAAATAGTGGTTTACATTTCAAAAGCAACATGTTGGCGCTGGGAGACAACATGCACACCAGAAATGTCAGGCAGCAGCTGAAGACAAAGACCTCTCTTTACAGGGATTTAAATAGAGCCTTTGTAGAAAGGGTATTTTTATCACTTAAGCTTCCCAGTTAACCCCAAACACTTGAACTGCACAGTGCAGACAGGGGAGCTGCTTTCAGGCCCCCAGTTGTTTTTGCCTTTTGGGCTCAGAAAGCAATGGGAATTATGGATACACACTGTATCCATAGCCAGAGTCAGAGGAAAAGGTGGGATGTGTGGGCATAGAGTGTGCATCAGTCCTTCATAGGGAGTTCTGTTTGCTGGTTTGGAGCTGTGTAATGAGGAAGGAGGAAGTCAATCAAGTGTATCAATAGGCATCTTTACAGTTGGCATTGTTTGGCAGCATCACTAGAAGGAAAAGTCTGAAAACAGCATGAAAGCTAAACTCCTGTCTTACAAGAAGGGATCTGCAAGAGCAGATCCTTTTAGGGAACTGCTCAGACAGAAATTTTGCTTAGAAATTGTGGGAGTCATCCTTGCTCCCCAGCTAAATCAGCAGTTGAACCTGCTGGGTTTTTGGCCTGCCCCCTGAATGCTGAAGGAAAGGCTGGCAGCTGAAATGTTGCTGTGCTGAGCACCTTCTGGTCCCCTGCCAGGCAGAACTCAGCAGAGGAGAAAGGATGTGTTAATATTATGTTCTTTTACTGACAGATTGAAAACCTAGAATGGCAGGAGAACAGAAGCCGTCCTGCAATCTTCTAGAGCAGTTCATTTTACTAGCCAAAGGAACAAGTGGCTCAGCTCTGACTGCTCTTATAAATCAAGTGCTGGAAGCTCCTGGGGTTTATGTCTTTGGAGAGCTGCTGGAGTTAACAAATGTGAAAGAGGTAAGAGTTGAGTTTTTATTCTAATGCCCCTTCTGCACTACTGGTATAAGGGATCTCCAGAAGTTGCCACAGACACCCTGTGGGTGAAATTTCTGTGCCAGGAGGGCCTGTTGCAACTTACCTGGGTTGAGAGATGTTTTTGAATAAGAGACTGACCTTGCTTTTGCCTGTATATGTTAGGTGTTAAAGAATACCCATATAAAGCTTTGCTACCTTAAGGCAATTGCTAACACAGCAAAAACCTGGCAGCAGCACAGTAGCAGTTTTAAGAAGGCACTTTGGCAGCCAACAAGGAAAAAATCCTTCTACTTCTTTACTGTCCTGGAAAGCAGAACTTCAGTGCTCTCCAAAAGTCTTTGTGAACAGATGTCTAGTGTATCAGGCCTGGGTGGTAACCAAATCCAAACCATTTCAAACCAAGGTGGAAAGCAAGTTCCAGAGCTTTTGCTGAGAGTGCTTTGCCAGCCCCTGCCTCTTCTGCAATGAAGGAATCTAAGTTGAGTATCTCTGCAGCTGGAGTAACACAGTGTACAGCAAGTTTGTTTTTCCAAACAAGCTCTTAAATATGCATAAAAGCACCTTGATGGTTATTCAGCATCAAATCACAAGCGCTGGCTTTTTCCTGGGTTTGTGTGCAGCTAATGATATTAAAAACCCAGTCAATAAAAATCACTGCTTGGTGCTGCTGTTATTTCAGTGAAGTGTTTGCAGGCAAGAGAAGAGCTTTACCTTCAAATGCACTCCAGTTACAGTGTCCCAGCTTGCTTTGCTTTGAAGCTGTGGTGGCTCTGCAGCTAAGCTGTCCTGGCTTTCACAGGATCCTTACCAGCCATCACCATTACCTGCTTGCTTATCACCTGATGACAGGAGCTGGACCTGTAGGTTGTCATCTGAAATTAAGATTTGCTTTTTTCTTTTACCTCCCAAGTTGCCACACAAAGCAGTTGACAGTCCAAACTGGAGTGCAGAGAAATGGCTGGATCATCTTGACTCTAAAACTGCTGAAATTTCCTGCTCTTGAGGCCTTAGAAAGGGTTCAGCTTGGGATATAGTTGCTTTTCTGCTTAAGTCCTGTGCAGACTTAAACCATTCTCTGGAGAAGGTGCCTTTCAGGGCTGTGTTGCCCATTTTATGTGACCTTTCTTTTCTCCCCATCCAGCTTGCTGAGGGGTCTAACGCTGCTTATTTCCAGCTGCTGAACCTGTTTGCATACGGAACCTACCGGGACTATGTGGGTAAGAGACTGCTGCTCGTTTGCAGAGGGTGGGAATGGGTTGCCATTCAGGATTCTCAGAGGCAATTCTTTGCTTTCTTAGATACCTGGTGTAGTGTGGCTGGGTGAAAGCATCCAGGAATAGGAGTTGCTTAGGAAGAGAATTGTCTGTAGGAGGTCTGCTCAAGTGCTTTTTGGTTGCTAAAAATGAAAGGAAGGGTTAGAGACTCTGGGGTGCTGCTGGTTTCGATGGGGCTGCAGCGCTGGGTTGAATTGGTCTGCAGCAGAATTCATTGATGTTCACAGGCCACTTACCTCTGTAGAGGGAAATTTCAGACATCCCTATGGAAATTTAGATGACACTGGTTATGGAAACTGCAGAAAACTTAGACAAAATTGTTCTGCATTATTTATAAAAACCTATATGGTTTGTGAGATAACCTTTTATTCCATGACGGCATTGCTGAAACAAAGTGAATAATTTCTTAGCTAGAATACAAGTTGAAATAATGACTTTTATACAGCTTTAGAAAGCCTATGCGTGAATCATCTTTGTATCTGTTGAAATGTGCTTTTATCTCCGGCGCTTATGCTTCCATTCTGCTACAATTTAATGCTTCATTTGTGGGTAGCAGCCTCATCCAGACCATTACAGAGTGTGACAAATAATTCTGTCATAGTGCTGTTTCTCAGGGTGGTGGATGAGCTATCTAGTTCCTGTAAGGAGCAGTAGCATCTGTAAGTGCAAGGACTGGAAATTCCACTGTGGAGCAACATGAGCCTCATGAATTCTGTGACTGATTAGAGGATGTGCTTGCTGTCCATGGCTCTTGTGTGACAGCACAGTTCATTCTTCCTTTTCTAGTGAGGAAAGAGAGAAAAGCAGTCAAAATGCAGAGCATTGGATGAGATGGGATGGATGGGAGAACTTGAGTGGGCCTGAAACACTAATTTCCATTAAAGTAGGTATTTTAAAGAGTTTCTTAGCTTTGGAGGGCTGCCAGTTTCCTTTCTCTTTTTAAATATTCATGAGGCACATGGAAATAGTACAGTGACAGTGTGGCCATCTAGATTAATGGTTTCTCCTCTCTTCCTCAGCTTGGTACTTTGCACTTTAAATTCTGCAGCTCTTCAGAGAAATAAAACCAGCTGTATTTGCAACCAGATCAGCAAAGGGGGAAGATTTTTTTCTGTCAGCTTGTTAATTAAATAAAAATTACTTGGTAGAAACAAAGCCATTGACCAACTGTTTTGGCAGGGCACCAGTTATGAATTACCTTATAGTTCCAGAACCAGAATTACTAAAGAAGCAGATAAGAATGGAATTGCCAAGTTGTTCTTAACTTTTCCCTTTCTCTCCTTGGTTGTGCCAGTTTATCTGCAGCAGCATGCTCTGCTCACCAGCCAGCACCCACATTAGCTGGAGATGCTCTGTATTTCAGGGTGTAGTGTAGCATAACTAGCCTGGAGTTCTGCAGCCTGGATTATGTCATTTTCAAAGTGAAGTCCTGAATCTTGTCTTTTTGACATTAACAGCAAACAAAGATAACCTGCCTGAATTAACAGTGACTCAGAAAAACAAGCTGAAACACTTGACGATCGTAAGCCTGGCTTCCCGAATGAAGGTAAAGTGTGTGGGGTTTGACAGCTGTTGTCTCTTGGTTTTGCTTTAGAAAATGGCATCCACTTCAGAGCACTGAAGTTGTATCAGACTGCATGGGAACTCACAAAAAAATCCTGTACTGGGAAGGTACATGTAGGGTACAGTGTTCTCTCCTGGTGCATTTGGGATATTGACTTAGTAGACTTTCATTGGTGAAGTGTGGGGATGTCTGAACTGACGTGCAGATTGGTCAGGAAGGTCTGGGAAACTTTGTATGGCTTTTTTCACTGCTGGAGATGGAGAATCATTCTTTAAAACACTGACTTTTTGTTCTAGAGAAAATTATGCAACACTCTTAATTTCTTCTACAATCCGATCTACCTTTTTTCTTCTAGAATGTGCTGTACTATACCAAAGCTTCAGGAATTACCAAAGTTGTGTCAGAATATTTAATAGCCTGGCAAACATTTGTTCTGCCATGATCAGTCACTGCTGCACCTGCAGGCCGAAGTGTAGGATACAATAAACATTTGAGTCTCAACCTTTTGAGACTTAGCCATTCATTTTTGCTCTAGGACTGTTAACTTACTCTTGGTCTTGCTGTTTTTAGTGCATTCCCTATTCTGTGTTGCTGAAGGACCTGGATATGAGGAATCTGAGGGAGCTGGAAGATCTCATTATTGAAGCGGTTTACACAGATATTATCCAAGGGAAGTTGGATCAGCGAAACCAGGTGTTAGAGGTGGATTTTTGTATTGGCAGAGACATTCAGAAGAAGGACATCAGTAACATTGTCAAAACGCTCCAGGAATGGTGAGGCAGTCTCTCCACCCTCCTTGTTCCTTGTACATAGCTTGTCCTGTTTTCCCCCTGACAGTTTCATGTGCTGGCTCAATTTCACCATGTTCCATTAATCAGGAGTCTTATGCTATAAGTAGGCACTTGGAGGAGGAGTCTGTTGGGCAAGTTTTCCAAGATCCCATCTGGGATTCAATTTGTATTATGTATCAAGCCAAACTCTACCACATTGTGAGCTTCTGCTCTCACTGTAGCTTTTACATAGCAGAACCCCAGTGACAAGTCAAGGACTTTGCAGAAAGAGGTGCCAAACTGGACTCATGGTTCTGTGTTGGGAGCTGCAGCACTTAATAATGAAGGCAGAATTGTTACTTTTCAGCCTTTTTCACTGAGTTGAGAACTGTGTGGGCAAATTCTAGAAAATCACAGCTCTTTGGATGGGATATCTCTTCAAGTTTGAAGTTTCAGGTGGCTTTGTCTTCTCTTTGTTCCTGCAAATGCAGTCTGTCTGCAGCTGTAGTGGGACTGTGGCATTACCTCTTTGTACCTTTGCCAGGAAGCTGTTTCTCATCTTTTTGTAGGATTCCCTTCCCACTTAAAGAAATTCCCACATAGACTGTGGAGCCCATGGCAGGTCCTGAGCTGACTGGGAATTGCTTCCTAGTTGCTATGGTAATGAGTGCATGAAAAGTAATTAAACTGCTGGGCAAATATGCTGTCCTGTGGTGGGGACAGGTTTTTTGCTTCTCTGCTCCAACTCCCTCAGTCCCATCACAGTGGGAGGGCTCTGACAGCTTCCAGGACCTTGCAGCTTTGTCTGGAAGGTAACAGTGAACCCACTGCCAATTCCCTTTTTGTCTTCCAGTTCTGAGTTCCGTGCTGAGTGCTCTTGTCATTTGAACACTTAACAGGCAGGAGGATTATGTCAATATTACTTTTTTCTATGATTTTAAAATTTTGCATTTGAATACTGTGTTGCATCCTGTTTAAGCCGTAATTCTGTCTGAAAAGGTAGATTGAAAGGGCATTGAACCTGCACTTACTCTCTGATGGTAAGGGTGACACAGACTCTCTAGAGGGTGCTGAGAAATGCATCGAGTACACAGCAAAGCTTTTTCTTGCCAGCTTTTTGCAACTCTAAGCAGGAAGTATAAATTTAATAATCTCTTAAACTTTTAGATGAGCATCACTTTTCAGATTGCCTGATTGAGTTGTTTCAGGGAGAATTCAAAAACACTGTTTGACATCATTTGTATCTTGCAGGTGTGATGGCTGTGAAACAGTTCTTTTAGGAATTGAGCAGCAAGTACTTAGAGCCAACCAGTACAAAGAGAACCACCACCGAACTCAGCAGCAGGTAGAGATGGAGGTGAGTACATAGTCATCTCAGGACTCTATGCCGTTGGATAAATGTTTGTTTGCTGAAGGAAATAATCTGTAGTAAATGCCTGGTTGATGGTCACGGCTCTCAGAAGAGGGCTAACAATCATGCAAATCAGGCATGGGGTAGAAAGAAAGCACATCTGCTTCTGAGTGCTAGTAAGACCACAAAGATCAGACATCCAGCAGAGTGGACCTTCTATTGATAAATTTTTATAAATTTAGGCTAGGTGACTGCACTAATTGTAGTTTCCTGTATTGATTCGTTACGAAAACTGTGCTTTTACTGCAGATCTTCATTGCAACTCTGTTCCCTTCGTACAAGGCAGGCAGCGGGTAAAAACCACTTCTCTTTGTTAAGCCTGGAAGTGCAGTTAAAACTCTCCGGAGTCTCAATTGCTTTTGCAGAAAGTGCCCGCGGCGGCTCCCCCGAGTCGGGCCGGGCCCTGGCGCGCTCCCGCCGTTAGGTGGCAGCACGAGCCCGCGGTCCGGCCCGGCCCTGCGCCCGAACCTCGGCTCCGGCCGCTGGGAAGGTGGGGATGGGCCTCCCTAGCCACTGCATCAGGGGTTATCATCCCTGCTTGGAGGCTTGATCAGTATCCATAGCTCATTTGGTTTGCCAGATGCCTTTGACTTGGAGTTGGCACACCTGACTCCCAAACCTTGGGGGTCTTTTGAAGGTTTGCTCACTGTTTGTGGTGAGCTCTGCAGAGTTCCAGGGGATCGAGGATGGTGCTTAGTGCTGTATCTCTCCTTTTCAGCCAGAGTAGCAAAAACATTACTGCTGCTTCCCACAAAACCAATTTCTGTTCCTGCTTCTTAGCAAATAACCTGTGTCTCAGGTAGTCAGGTAGGCCAAATGCCATTTTTGCTTTTTGAGTTCTGTCCTGAGAGTAAATTTTTCTTTCACTGTCTCCTTTCCTCTTCCTGCTTCTGGCTAGCAGAATGGTAGGATGGCTCTTTCTGCACCAAGGCAGTAGTAGGTCCCTCCAGCCAGACAGAAGGGTGGTGCAATATTGTACCATTGTCCTTAGGAAAAAAAGTAATCCCTAGTTATTCCAGACTGGAAAGACTATTAGCTCTGTGTGTAAAGGAGGATGAAACATTACCTTTATTAAACTCGAATGGAGAGCATGTTACTGCTGGGAGAGTCTCTTTTATAATCTCCACTCTTATACTGCAGGGGTTTTTCAATATGTTTATGAACAGAGTGTCTGTTGCGAGGGGAGGAAGAAGCAGGTGCTGATTCACTGTCTCTTCTTGGCCAGGTCACAAACATAAAGAAAACATTAAAAGCTACAGCCTCGTCGTCGGCACAGGAGATGGAACAGCAGCTGGTAGAGCGAGAGTGCCCTCCGCACACAGAACAAAGGCAGCCCACAAAGAAGATGTCCAAAGTCAAAGGGCTGGTCTCCAGCCGTCACTAGAACATGCCATCTAAATGTCATTCAGTTAGGAATGACAGCAGGAGGAGCAAAAAGGGCCTGCGTCTCCTTTTTCAGTGGGTTCTGGGCCAGTCCCTTCCCAGCTGGCAAGTAAAAGCCCTGTTTGAACAGCTCCCAGTTAGCAGCACCTGGCTAAGTTACACTGTGCAGCTCCTATGAGTTTTCAGGGTGTCCTTGTTCTGGTCCTGTCAAGAGGGACTTTTAAAGAAAGGGACTAACCAAAAAGGGCAGGAAAAAACCAAAATATCTGTGGACCGTTTTGCTCCCTCCCAGCTAGTTCATTGCTGCTTAACCTTGAAGAAGCTGCTCTACTGAATCAGATCATGGGAGAGCTTCTATGGCAAGCATCTGAATCCCAGGGTTGAAGTGTGGCTACCAAAGCCAGGCTGGGAGCGAGGAAGCCATCAACACAGATCTTTTCATTCCCAAAGGGAGCACAGGAAGGTTTCTAGGCCAGGAACTGCTTTACACGGAAGCCTTCAGCCTTTCTGCTACCCCTGTCTATTTTAAACTGGGGTGAAATTCACACTACCTCGCTCTGTGAAGATGAGTTCCAGTGCTGGGCTGTTTACTTAACTGTCTGTTTACTGCCCTTACTAAGCCCTTTAATCTCTCACAGATTTAAAGCACTGTTCTGCATCTCTGAGGCATCAGTACAATAAGGAGGAAGCAGGCTGCTCTTTCACACAGACCTTGCAGGTGGTTAGGGGCATGCTAGAAACTTCCTCCTGAATGTGATGTGACCTCCCAGAGCTGCTTGTGAGTTGTTTCCCCCATTGATACCTTCAAAGAGTAATGCATTCGCTCTTCCTTGGATGCTGGCGACAGTGGAGGAGCCTGTTTGGCATGGAGGCAGGCTGGTGGCCCAGGACCCACTGGCAGGGGTCGCAGCAGCATCCCCTTGCTGAAGCAATGGACTTGATGAGTCTTTCTGAATTTTGAACACTTTCAGGTTGTATTTTCCTCCTTTTTTTTTTTTTTTTTTTTTGTACATTGTTGTGATTCTAAAGCATTTCAGTCTTTGTTTTGTGGGGTTTTTTTTTATTTGTTACAAACTAACTTCAGGTGATTTGCACCTAGTTTGGCACGGTGTGGGGTTTTTTTTAAGGGAGAAGCATTGGAACAGCAATTCATAAAAAAGTACATTTTAGAAAAAAAATTAAAAATGCTGATTTAATGTCAGAGTCTGGAGTCTTGACTTGGAGGCTGTTTTAGGCTTGTTGTCCAATGGCACTTGTTCACTTGAGCATGCATTTGATTCTTGGTGTATGTTGACCGAAGGTCTGACTGATCTCTCCGATGCATCTGGGAGACAGAGAAGCCTCTTCACGTTTTGTCAGTAGTTCATCTTTGTCCAGATTTGTGCAGAAGGATGTGTTGCAAAGCTGGTAGCTGAGCCCCGTGTCCTGAGCCTAAGCAGCTTTGATGCCTGGTTGTGGAAGGTTTGTAGTTGTGCTCTTAGGCCAGTCATTTCCTTCCTTTGCGTCTAGCAGAGTGCTGCTTTGTAGTTTGGCTCCTGCATTTCACTTCTGTAAAGAGAAGCTCTTTCCCTGAGCAGGCAGGGGAGCTGTTTAAGCAGAGGACTGTGACAGTGCTCCAGCCTGCAGCCAGCTGTCACCTGCATTTGCTCGTGCAATGCACGTGTCTTCCTCTTATTGCTACCAGGACTCTTTGCCATCTGCATGTTTGCAGTCCTCAGTCACAGGACTTGCTCACTTGTGAGAGTAAATCCCTCTCCTTTTCTTCTCCTGCAGTGCAGGCACACCAGCTTTCAGTCTGGAGAGGAAGATCTAAATACTCTCCCTCCAGCTTCCTCTGGGTCAAGTCCCAGACACTTCTGATTCTTGTCAGGCTTCTGATTCTTTACCAGCTCTCTCTCCCCCTAGAAATGCAACAAGGATGTTAAGTGGATAAGCCCAGAGCACAAAACCTTCACCAGTAACTCAATGGAACTGTTTCCCAAGCAGTGGCAGTATTAGCTCTTGTTTCAGCTTCTCACAGTGTTCAGCTGACAGCTTCTCAGGAGGTGCAGGTGGACCTTATGTCCCCAAGTCTGTGTGATGGAGATGGACTGTGTCTCTTTCTAGCTTGCTGCATGAACAGCTGCAATGTGCTGGTCATCCACTTCCTTACTGGATTTGGCTAGTGAGGCTCTGTGGTCCTCTTTCCTTTCCGTTTTTAATATCAGTCCTGCGAAGTGGCAGGAGGAATACAAATGCCTTTGAGAATCATTTTAGCTCCTCATCAAGCCGCAGTCTGCTGGGGAAGTAGATCTGAGTTTGGTGCCCTTGGTGTTTATTCCCTGCCAGTTGCAGGAGTCACAGTAGTTTACTGAAGCTTCTTTAGCGGTTGGAAGTTTTTGAGCTTGTTCTTATGTTTTTGCTGTTCTCAAAGCCTGGCTGGGGGTGAGGATCTTATTTACGCTTTGGTTTGCATTGTCTTTGATCAGCAAAGCAGCAAGAGAGGAAATAGCACTTTGAATAAAGAGCTGTCCCATGTCTGATGGTGACAGAGGACAGAGAACGGATTGGTGTGTTGGAGGGGATGGAGCTGTCGGCATATTTGGCTTTCCTGGTGTGCCAGCAAAGGGCTTGGTGCTGCAAAAGGAGGGGGATGTCTGCAATGAGCCCAGGCTGAGATGAGTCATTAACAAATGACATGCACAGAGTACCTGGGGGAGGCAAACAGCTCTGCAGCAGCTGGTTAATGAATCTGGCTTGAAGGAAAGAGTTAGAAGCTGTTCCAGAAATGAAGCAGAAGGCAGAGTTGTTAACAGGCAAGGATGCAGGAGGTGCTGTGCTGTTTGAGAAGGACAACAGATAAAGACTGTGTTGATGTCCTGTTGACTACAGGAAGGGCAGCAACTCAGAGCAGAGTTGTGTGAATTAGGGGCTGAATTGTGAGCAGTTTCAAGTGGGGAGTCCCCAGGGAGCTGAACTGCTATGGGGACAAGAGGGAGGTGGAAGCAGAGGCAGATTTGATGCAAACTCCCATGGATTGCCTGTGCCTGCTGGAGGCAGCTAACACAGCTTGTCTGAGCACTGCTGGACACTGCTCCCTGGTGCAGGGCAAGCATCCTGCTTTGGTTTATGGCAGCAATGGGATGCTCCAGCTGCAGCTCGCTCCAAGATTGCAGCAGGACAGACTTTGAGCTATTGAACTCCTGTTTGCCTTTTCCACCCAGAGGGAGAGAAAGCGGATGGAAACTGCCTTCCCTCAGCTCTTCAGGGCTTTATTGTCTAGCTTTGTGTTCTGCAGCTCCACTTGTACTAGTGCTTGTTTAGTATGGAATTGAGCACTGAGCTGGAAAATGGAAGAGAGGATCTCAGCTGATTGCAGTGCTGGTAGGCTGCCCTAGCCCTAAAGCTGTGCCTCATGCTAACAAATGTCCCTGGCATTCCTGCCGAGACTCGGTTGATACCAGCTAACATCAGGCAATTCTGGAACACAATAAAGCAGTGCTGATGTCAATCTTTAACAGAGAAAAAAAAAAAGTTTTGGATTAAAATCTCTTCTTCTTTTACTTCCCTCCTCACCTTCTTAGCTAAGTTGAATGCTAACTTACTCTTGTGTTGAGAGCAGGAGGAAAAATCAGTGATGCTGACAGACCCTTCTGTCTTCAGATTTGAGACCTGTCCTGCAATCAATCTTGTGCAGCCCTAGGAAATCCCATGGATGCTTGTGGAGCTGTTCTCAGGCTTGCAGGTCTCTCTCCGTGGATCATGTACAGGAGTAGGACCTGCAGAGCTGCTCTCCAGAGTGAAGCTGGAGAAAGTGAAGCTTTTGTTCCTTACAGAAGACAGTGGTGGAAAGAAGTGGCCATTTTCCCACCAGCCCTGCAAAGTGAATTTTGCTGAACATCTTTCAGTTCCTGAAAGAATGTAAAAGGATGCAGACCCCAGAGGGTGTTTTTAGTTTTAGTGTTCTTATCCTGTGAGGGCAAAATGCATTGATCCATGTGTGCCAAGCAGACTTGTGCTTACTCATTGCAGGGAAGACAGAAGAAACAGTGCCCTTATCTTTGATAGCTGTATTAGAACATAAATCTCATGGGAAAACCAGACTTTTCCTAAACTTTGAGTTCTGTGTGGGGTTATATGAGTTCAGCTGAGCTAGAAACCACACAAAGCCCACCCCTGCACAGTAAAACAGTCCAAACTTGTGCATTTGTGGGGCTGTTGGTGCTGGGGATTCCTATTTTTGGTCTGAGCCTGTTGCAAACTGCAATGCAGAAAAACAACCTTGCTCTTTATTATTCTAAATAATGAGGAAATGGAGAAATCTAAGAGCTTGCCCAACTAACACAATAGACCCAGACAGCCCTATCTCGGACACCTGGTTTCCTGTTGTTTTTTTCTACCCCATTAAGTCCTCTATAACACCTGACCTAATGCAAGGGAACCAAAACCTGGGTCTGCATAGCATATTTTTGTGTAATCTGGAAGAGAGTAACCCAGGGGCATCAAGAAAGGTAAATTAGAGAGATCTCAGTTCCCACTGGTAACCTCAAGCTTGTATTCTTAATGTGGAATTTTAGCCTGACAGTCTGATTGAATTTCTCGGCAGAGTTTTTAGGATATGTCATTGTTTCATTCTGTTCCATGACGAAGGTCCGTGTCTCTCAGGGACTGTTGACATTTTGCTGATAGTTCCTCAAGTTTGGCCCTCCCACAGAGTTCCCAGAGGTAAGTGATTGTAAAGAGAGTGTGTTTTTACCCCCCAGGCTGGGCTGACCCTGCCTCTCGGCATCCCTGTGGTGCTACTCCCCTCTCCAATTGGTCAGCCAGGCAAAGGAATGAGCAGCACTTTGCTCCCTGTCTGTGAATCCACGGGCACGGAGCTTCTTTGTGCAGTGTGTACATCTCATGACATGCCCCACTGCAAATTGCCTGAGTGTGGTAGCTGTGACCACAGTTTTTTCTTGTTGTTAGGAGGAGATGTCCCTGCTCTAGTGAACATGCATACGTACACATTGGAAATTCCAGGCAGTAATGGGATGCCACAAGGTCATTTAACAGTCCTGAGATATGTGTTTCCCCACAGAGCACAAAAGAATTGGTGCCAGTAGTCCTTGCTTGCTCTAATTCTAGTGGAAGATGGCACACACTTCCACATCTCCAGATCTCCAAAGAGCCTTTGGAATCTGTATCATTAGGGTGTTTTTGAAATGCCCTAGTCACGCATAATAGCTCTGTGTTTCCAGAAGAGTTGATTGGGGTGGGTAAGCAAAGCCTGGCTCCATCAGGGATCAGCCTCTTTGTGAGTATTTGGAGCTTGTCTGACCATAGGCTGTATTTTCATGGGTATGAAGTTTGGAATTAGTGTTCTCTTGCCCTCCAGATTCTTCCCAAAGATGCTGTTTATCTCACCAGCCCTCATGTTTCACTCACTGTCTCATGATTAGCACAGTCCTAAGGCTGTTCTGTGCTGATGCAGTAAGTAACGTCTCGGTGTTTCATTGTCACCTTCGCAGCTGTTAGAGAGCACCAGTTCCTTCAGGATCACCTGCCAGCTGTGGTGCTGTACCTTTTACATCACGACTCGGAGATGACACCTCTCCTTGCTGGCAGACAAGCCAGGTGGGTAGGCATTGCTCCTCAGAGCTGTTCTGCATCTCAGGAGGCACAGGCTGTAGCCTGGTTTAGCATAAAGGAAATCAAGGACAAAGACGGTGTTGTAAATAAGGGGCAAAGCACAGAACTGTGTCCTCTTCCAGCTCTGCTGCAGCTGCAGAGAACAACCTTGGGCAGATCAGTTCCTCTGCAGCTGCATGTCCAAGGACAGCCTTGCTCCTACCTGCTGACTGTGACAGGGTTTTGGTCTCCTGGCTGGGCAGAGGTTGGTTGTGATGGAGTTGAAGAAGATGTGTGTGTGCGGTAGGGGGGAAATCTTAACACCTTTTAAGCTTTTCCAGGAGTCGTCTTCCTTTTAAGTAGCACACCCTTCTTTTCCCCTGATGCAGATAAGGTGGTTCATTGTGGGACTATCAGCCTGAAGTATTATGGGTAATATACCAGGTTAATTATGGAGGGGGCAGGAAAAATAGCCCGTGCAGTTTTCAACAATATCAAAGGGATGCTACCTAATGATTTTCCTATTAGCTCTTTTCCCATCCTGCCAGAGTCGCTGCAGAAGTGTCATTTACAAAGGCAGTTTGCAACTCATTACCCTGGATTTTCACTGTAGTTCTGCTCCAGAGAGCGTAGGCTTTTGCTGCATGCCCCAACCTAATGAATTGCCTGATTCAGTTAGTGCTGCCATCCCTCCTGACAAGGTTAGTTGCTGACTGACAGGAAGGGGTCTGAATTCAATTCCCTTCTTGTTTTTAACTCACGCTTGTGTCAGGTGCAGGCTCCCTCTGGAAGTTGCCCTGTGATCCCTTCCCTTTGTTTTTTTGCATTCTGAGGGAAGCAGCCCATGCTTGGAGAAGTCCTGGAGCAAGTGGTAGGGGCATGTTTGTTGCTGCCCCTGGCAGTCCCTGCTCCATGCCTCAAGTCCCTTTCCAGATGGAAAATTCCTTTGCTCTCCTGCTCTGGGACTCTGGGCTTCTCTTTTTCTTCATTGCTTTGGGATTTACTGTCACCAGAGCTGGGCTTTGTAACCCTTCAGCAATAAGTACCTGGGAAGAGTTGCATGAATGGTACCAGGGAAAAACATGGAATATGGGCTGGGGGAACAGAACGGGTTTCTCATACATTAGAAGGCAACAGTGTCCCTGTTGTGAGTGCTCCAAGGTCTGCTCCAACGTGTTTGGGCTTTGCCAGGCACTTGTACTACAGCACTGGAAGAAGCTCTTTTTCCTTTTCCACTAGAGAGCTGTGTGCTTTTTCAGGCTGGGGGCTGATGGCTCAACTCCTGCTAGGAATTGCTCCTGGAGAGGAGAAATCAAGGCTGTTCCTACATCATGTCACAAGTGTTCCCATTTGGAAGCTGAATTGGCTACTGCTCATCCAGCTGGTAGTGCAGGAAATGTGTAGGTCCCATGAGTGCTAATTTGGGCTGAGTATGGACAGGGGACCCTGGGACTCCTTCTCCCCTCACTTCCAGGTGTGTGTGTGTACACACCTCTGTGAAAAGCCATTCTCTTAGACTGTGGTTGAGATATCAGATGCCACCTCCTGAGGCTTCACCTTGCATTCAGGACAACTGTTGTTCGCTTATGCTGTCTGGGCTGGGATGTAGCAGGGGAGTTTTCCAGGGCTGGCCATGGATCCTTTCATGGGATGTTGTAAGGATCTGAGCTAGCTGGCCATCAGGGGAGGCAGTGATGCGAAATGAATTTGTTTTTGCTATACAAGGTGCCTCCTTGCCTCTTAATTACATTCCTGTGGCCCCTCTTTCTTGCTGCCCTTGTTTTCTACTGAGCCCCTGTGAGAGAGACCCAGTTGTGGCCATTTTGGGTGATTGCTGTGTTCTAATGAGCCACTTCTGATTCCCATTCTTGCTTGTCCAGTGAAGCAGGAAAGTGCTCATCAGTGCTCTGAGAACTGACCTCTGCTGGCAGTGCCACTCTCTGCCTGTCACACCCACTGGTCTGGCTGTGCCATGGAGGGGCTGAGGTTGAGTGGATCTGAGCTTTCCCAAGTGTTCTTTCACCCCTGAGTGCTGCCTTCTCTCTTGCACATCATCACCACAATGGGCACGATATTTCCGTCCTGCTGGTGGGAATCCACATCCTAAGGGACAGGTGGCTCTCTGGTCAGACCAGAAGCAGGAAAGTGAGGAACCAAGCTGTTATCCTCTCCCTCTGCACCAGGAGCTCTAGCTCTGATTGCTCTTCTCTGCCAAGCTAATGGCCTTTTGCTATACAGCTTTGCCCTTTTCCTTGGGCTTGCTTTTTCCCAGGAAGCCCAGTGGATTGAAGGGATCCATGCTGTGGGCTGTGCTTTTATTCTTGGACAATGCTGCCGAGGAGAAACAGGAATCCAGACTGTACATGACCCCAGGCTGTGATCTTCATATCTCAGGTTCTTCCTCACTAATGTGGTAAAATTGTGTAGATTGAATTCCTGAGGCTGAGTCCCTGCTGCTGTGTTGAGGACAGCCCCTCTGTCACTAGACAGGTGGTTTTATTTCAGCTCTGGCTTGAAGCAAAAAGCCAAAACTGGAAGGGGAGTTGTCCCCACCTTGGTCCCAGCCTGTCACTCTGTCATGGTCACTACTCTGACTTCATGCTCAAGGACCAGGACCCTGAACAGGACCTGCAGCACCACCTTCTCACACCTCTGTTCAGACCTGGCTGTGCAAGGTCTGCACAGTAAGCGATTCCTTGTTGTACTTTAGGTTTCCTGGGTGACAGCAGACAGTCCCCTCTAATGGGCATCTCTTTAGGAGCTCCTGTTACAGCCCTTCCTTCCCTCTAAAGATGTGTGGAGCTGGAAGGGTGACCTTCACAGGTGTATTTGCCTTACAGAGCCCTGACAGTGGGTTGCCTTTCCCTATGGGAGCTGCCACTTGCCCATCCTGCCTCCCTCCCTGCCAGGGTCTTGATTTTGTTCCCCATAGGCAACATCTTGTGTGATCCATCAGCTGCTGCTCCCGTCCAGCTGGATCCTGTGAGCAGTGCGAGGTGGGTACCTGTCTCTGACGGAGGCCGTGCTCATGCGAGGTCAGAAATGTCCCCTGTGCGCTCCTAACCTGATGATTGAGCTGTCGGGTGTCTGGATGAATCCTCTTGTTCTGTGCACCCAGTGTTCTGTCAGAGCTGGGGTGAGTCTGGCTGGAGGTTTCTATGGTTTCCTGGTGGTTGCTAAGGAAAAGGATCGCTTTGCCTCTGGGTCTTGGTGACTTTCTCTTTGCCCTGTCCTAGGCACCGGAGCCCAGCAGAACATAATGCTCGTTGTTTCCCAGCCCACTACAATGGCCAGAGCATAATTTGTGACTCCTGTCACGGCTGGGCTGGGCGCCTGCCACTCTCTTTTTTTCTAAGGCCTCTTTGAAGAATGAGACCAAAGAGCCTTCAAGCAGGAGTTTGTGTGTTTACTGCACTCCCCGCCCCCTCACTTGCTGTTTCCTTTAGAGCTCCAAGTCATTTTAACGATTTATTTCATGCACTTTACATAGCAAGAAGCTGTAGCAACAGCTGTGTCCATGAATCCTTACCAGGCAGCTCTCAGTATATTTTGGTCTGTCTACATATTGTCCCTGGCTCAGTTAAATAAATCTCTGCTGGAGGAAGGGACTTTACAGCTTAGTGGCAAAGGGCTGGCAGATGGGAATATCAACAAGACACTTAGTGGGCCACTGGATCCTGGAATAGCAGTGCTTCTGGCACAGAGCTCTGCTCCCACCAGCGCAGCCGGGGGCCAGATCCAGCACGGGCTCTTTGTTGCTGTCAGCAGGGATGGCGTCTCCATCCAGCACCAGTGACAGAACTGCAGTTATGGGCTGAAGCTTGGGATAGAAGCAGTTAAAGCACATCTGGGACAGATGCTGCCCTTGTCACACTGCTGTCGATCCAGGGCTCTGCTGTTAACCATGGTGGGCTCATTTCCTCGGGTGCCATTTGGGATCTGGGCATAGATGTGCTGCCCAAGGCTGTGTGCTCGCAGGGAGCTCAGCTGGGGTCTGCAGAGTCTTGCAGCGCCAGGCAGGATTCAGTCCATCAGAGCANGAAGCTTGGGATAGAAGCAGTTAAAGCACATCTGGGACAGATGCTGCCCTTGTCACACTGCTGTCGATCCAGGGCTCTGCTGTTAACCATGGTGGGCTCATTTCCACGGGTGCCATTTGGGATCTGGGCATAGATGTGCTGCCCAAGGCTGTGTGCTCGCAGGGAGCTCAGCTGGGGTCTGCAGAGTCTTGCAGCGCCAGGCAGGATTCAGTCCATCAGAGCATCACAGGTTTGGGCACAAGTTTACTTTTACATATGGGATCAAAGCTTAAAATATCAGCTGGCCTTTGTCTCACTCCTGACTTTTCTAAAACATCTGAACAATTTCTTCTTTAGCTCTGTTAAAATGAATCAATCTGACATTTAAATTGTATGTGAATTTGATAAATAAAGACAGGTTACAAAATGCCACACGGAATGATTTTTTTTTTAAGTTTTTCAACTACTTAGGACAAAAAATGTTACAATGCTTGACTTTTCATTTAGTTACATAAATAATTTTTTTATAAATATCTCTTTATAAACAATATATAAATAGCTTTACAACATAAATACATTTATGCATGACATGAATTTACAAACAGCAATGTTATACAGCTGGCTTCATCAGTCTCTTGGAAAAGCACTGTCCCTTGTCTTGGTGAGTGTTTGTATATATAATATATATAAGATAGAGAGCACTTGTTAAAAAAATAACAAAACCAAAACAGTTGGTGCCATGACTCCTCGTACCAAAAAGAAAAACACAACCACATCTTTTGTCCATTCCAAGGGGGTCTCTGCTTCTCTAGGTGTTGCCTGGGGGATGGCCGTGCCTGGCTGTGCGTGGTAGGAAAAAGTGGACTACGGATTCAAAGCCCTGCGAGGAACAAGAACAAAGTGCCCATTAGTACTTGCCATGCAGCACCCCCTACCCATCCCCAGCCAAAACCCCTGCCAAAGTATCCATGGCCTGGGGCTGGGGGATGCTGGACTCAGCAGAAGCCATCCCTGAGCTTTTTGCTTGTGCTAAAGCAAGGAAGGAAGTGCACCCTTTGCTTTCTGGCTGGTGTTCAGGGGAGAGGCTGCTCCTCCTGCCCTTGTGTCTATTGGAGTTTTTTTCCTTGTTCTGATGGGTTTAGTGAGAGAGAAGGGATGTGACCTGCCTACATGGGGTATGTGTGTTCCTCTTGGAGCCCTGAGCTAGCAAGACTTGGCAATATTGAGGAGTCTCTGAGGGAAGAGAGAAACAGCACCCATCCCTCCAGCACAGGTCATAGACCAGCACTGGTATCCTGTAGGCACCTTTGGGTTGTGCTATTCCCATGCCCCTACAGAGCAGCAGGATGCTGGATCCAGTCCACTCTGTGCCCAGCTACGTTACTGCAGGGCTGTGCCACGGGAAGAAGAGCAAGTGGCCTGGGCTGCAGTGGTAAGTGCTTCCCAAAGTGTGAGTTCATCTGTGTGTGTCCTGCTGCCAGGGCCAGGCCATAACCGTGCCTCACTGTCCCCAGTACCTGCAGGGGAGGCACTGCCATGCTTTTACCAAACCCATCACTTTGGGGAAGCGACACTCCTTCCCCCATTGGTTGCTACACAGTGGCTGTGAAGCACTGTGGGAGGAACTTCCCCCGGCTTCCCATAACCTGCTCCGATAAAAAGCTGCAGTTTGGAAAGTGCTACTCGTGGCTGTCACCACACCTAGAAGACACCTGGGGAACTTATGTGTTGTTTTTCCNGGCCCGCGCCTCCCGCGCCTCCCGCGGGCCCGAGCCGCCGCCGCCGCCGCTCCGCTCCTTCTCCCGCTCTTTCTCCCGCTCCGCCGCCTCGGGCGGACCCGCTGCCGCCGCTGCCGCCGCTGCCGCCGCCGACCCGCGGGAGGCCTGTGGGGAGGAGAGGGTCAGAGCGCCGCCGTCCTCAGCGGTCCCCATCAGTGTTGGGGACACCCCGTAAGGGACGCGCAGAGGGGTCGGTGTTTCCCCCCTGCGATGCAAACTCGCGATTGGGTCTGTGCCCGGCAGGGCAGTCCATCACCCCGCGGCTGTGTCCAGGGTATCTTCTCCCCTCGCTAAATCTGTGGTCCCTTCCCTGCGGTCAGAGCATCCCCCTGACCCACACCATAGCGGTGTCTTCCTGCCCCGGTCACTGCATATCCACACCGCCCCTCCAAAGGTGCTGCACACCTCAGCTGTGCTGCTGTCACTGTCCTGTCCTCCCATTCCGTCCCGTCCTCCCCCCACCCATAATCTGAAGGGGCCTGAAAGCTGGCAGGTTCTTTCCTTTCAGACCCCTTCGGTCACTGCATCCCTCACCAGCTTACAGACCTTGTCAAATTATGGGGAAGGGTCCTGTCCCACAGT
>VYZP01004050.1:16248-35189 GCA_013400635.1 Hypocryptadius cinnamomeus | reverse complement strand
CTGGCCCTCTGTCCAGGGTGAATGCTCTTATTGGCATGAGGGCAGAGGATAGACACCCCTTTTAGACACACTCTTTGCAGGAGCATCCAGGAATGGATTGCATTAAGCTGGATTTGCACCCCAAATCCTTTCCCTGAGACCAGAGAAACATTCTCTGCTCTTCCCCCTGTCCCTGGAGTCTGATTCAGTCTGGTCCTTTCCTCCTGCCCTGTATCCTGGTCTTTCTGGGCTCTGGTGCTCCACAAATCTCTGGGAAGCTGCCCCTTCTGGGGGACCACGGCTCTTTGGGGGGCCATAGTATCCCTGTTCAGGAGCAGGGAGAGGTTTCCTCCTCCACAGCCCAGGCTACTGGGCACGGGACGCTTCAAACGAGATTGGCTTTTCAGCTCCATGTGAACGGGAGCTGGAAGGAGAAGGTCTCGGTGTTTTTTCCATTGTGCCTGCCAGGTGGAGACAACTTGGACTTTTTTTGAGTGTGAAGCTGTGCTTGGGCATTTGTCTGCGTGCAGGCAGAGCGAAGTGATGGAGTCGGGATTAGAGCCGACCCCGTGTGCCAGAGAGCCGTGGGTGCAGGCAAGGAGCACAGAGAGGCCCCTTCTCTCGGGGTTCAGTCCTTGTCCCACACTGAGTGTAGCTGGAATAAGGCAGCCAGCCTCACCAGGGTGCAAGGAATGGGGGGCTCTGCACCACTACCCCCATCAGCAAGGCTTCTGCAGGGGAACGGGGAGCAGCAGCTGAGCCCTGGGTCTCCACAGGATGAGAGATGATATCTCTCCAGGGATGTCGGGGTGCCCGAGGCCACCAGCAGCTCAGCAACCCCCACAGAATCACTGTTCTGGCTGCGCTGGCTCCTGCCCTGGTGCTGTGGGCAGCCTGTCCCGTGGCTTCTCCCGGTGGACCCGGGATGGGGAAGGAGACAGGCAGATGGCTGTGGAGAAATGTCACAGTGTGGGCATGAAGGGCCACCTCGCTTGCCACCAGCCCCCCTGGCACGCTGCAGTTCGTGGGGTCGGTACCGGAGCTGCTCCAGCTGCCCCTCGCCCCGGAGGATTAGAGCATCGCCACAATTGCCACAAGGCGGTCAGGTCTCAGCCAGTGCCTGCCCGCAGGAGGCTGTCCCTGCCCTCGGCTCTCACTAGTGGTTTTCATTAGTGTGTTTTCTTTGTCACACTGTGCAGAGCCTCGGGTTTGTGGGGGGAGAGGGGGGGCTGTGCTTTATAAATCCAATTAGTCTTGTTATTCAAATTACTCTGCCGAAGTCAGAGCCGGGTGCACACAAAGACTTAACTCAAACCAGATCAGATCCGCTGGGGTGGCAAGAGCTCAGAGCTGGAGCAGAGGTGTGCAGGAAGGGGTTAAGAGTGTGAAACCCTTTTGCTTGGTGGGGTGGGGGCCTGAAAGCTTTTAACCCTTAAAGGGATGGACCTCCATTACTGCACAGTCCTGTGGAATGATCACCCAAGATGAGAACTGGCAGACTCAAGGCATGTGTGGAAAATGAGAAGTGGAGACATAGGGCTATGCTCACAGGGGTCTTCTCCAGGCACAAGAGCAAAGAGGATCCTGCACAGCTGCACAAGGAGGGATGGAGACCTGTGGGGTGGGCTGGAGGGGGTGAGACCCCTCCCTATTGCACCCAGGGGCCCAAAGAGAGCCAGGAGGAGAGAGGGGCACCAGGGCTGGCCTGTCCCTGAGAAACACCAGCATTGAACTTGGATTGTGGGGAATGGGCTGCTGTGGAGATGCTGCCGAATCTTGGCAAAGTGGGGTGAGCCCTGAGTATGGGGACTTTCGGTGTGTAGGGAGAGGGGAAGGGGGCAGAGACTGTGTTGTGTGTGTGAGAGAGGACACATGTCCCCTGTCTGAGGATGGAGAGGGATTCATCAAAGTGTGACCAGTGCCAGCATGATTTGGAGAGTGGGAGGAGATGGGTCATGGGGATATGTGTGACAGCAGCATGGGGTGTTCTGGCCCCATCAAGGAAGGGGTGAGCCATGCCACTGCTGAGGCTGCACCCTGCTGGGCAGCAGTGGGGCCCTGGCTCTCGTGGCTGAAATTAGGAGCCACGCTCCAGGCACCTTCTGGAGAGTGATGTCAAGAAGGTTCACAGGATAGAAATGTGGACTCAAGTCTGAAGTAAGCTGCTACTGTAGCAATGAATAGCCAGTGATTCATCTCCTTTTTCTTCAAGTCACTTATCCTTAGGGAGCATGTTTCTTATTGATTTGGGAAATCACTGGCCAGATTTATGTCTCTTCTGCTGCCTTGTGCCAGGAGAGCATTTCCTGCTCAAGAGATGGATAACCCTAGGATGAGGATTTTCAGCTGATGCCATGTGAAAGCCAATCATCCCTTTGCAAAAAGAGACATCAGAAGGCTGAGTGCATGTGATGGTGACGCCATTTCCCCATAACCAGTGGCCAACCCAAGGAGTTTTTGGTTAAGAACCACCCCAGGTGGTGGGATGGAGGAGGTACAAAGATGGAGCAGCTATTAGGATCAGGGAGCTACTTGCCCTCCAGCACAGCCACCAACTACCAGTCCTCAGGAATATAATGTGTGCTGTGTTCACCAAGAGAATGTCACCAAGGGTTTGATGTGCTGAAACAGGAGTTTTTTACAGTTGGTTTTTCTTCCTTTTACAGGTTTTAGAGTACCTCCCTAGGGGTCTGATGATAGCCAGCTCAGTGAGAAGCAGTTTGAAGAGAGATTTCAATTTTCATTATTGGGATGGCTGAGCAGCCTCTGGTGCATGCAGGGGACTATCTGGTCCCACCTCTGTGGTGATGTGCCTCCTGAGGATGCTTTAAAGAAAGGTTTTCTGGGGAATAACTCTGTAGCCCCTGAGGCAGGAGCACTGCCTGGCAGCTCAGACCTGGCCATTACTAGCCCCCAGCCCGAGCAGCCACCAGGTTGTCACGGGGATGAGGTGGCTCCACACACTGAGGTGTGATGCTCCTGGGGTGCTGTCTGAAACACTGATGGAGATTTTGGCCTGTCTGAACATCCCTGGTGTTTGTTTTGGATGCTGCTGCTGCTGAATGAGGCATTACAGGAAACACTACGGGATTTTGCATTTTCCTCTGTCTCCTTTGGGTCTGGAAGAGGGCTCTGGCTGAGGATACAGGCATGACCAACACCCCCTTTCCCCAAACTGGCATGGTGATGGGGAGACAGCCCACAGAGCTGCCCTGATGGGGCAGGCAAGAACGGGGCTGCATGTGCTGCAAGGGTTAGAGACCAAGAGGGCTTCTCTGTCCCCTCCCAAAACCTTGCAGAGTGGCAAAGCTGAGAAAAGGACAAGCCCCGGGCAGAGACTCACAGGTCTTTGCTAGTGAAGTGCTGATATCCTGACAGGCACAGTGTGTTTTTCACCCAGGGCTTTTCCTTTTGGGATTTGCCATTTCTCCTGGGCTTCCTAGGATGCTACAGTGTCCTCCTGACATTCTGGGTGTTTTTCCCAGGGCTACAATGGGATATCTGTGCTCTGGAGCTGGGATGCCTCACTGCTCTGGTGGGAGCAGGAACACAATGTCTCAGGGTTTTGTTGAATGTCAATAAAATGAAGCAATTCTAACGCACGGGTGACTCCACACCACGAGCCTCCCTCTGCATCAGTCCTCACAGGATATGAATTGCACTGCCTCCAGCTCCTGGCAGCCTCAGGTCTGCAGCTGATGTAGGGGCAGGTTTTGGGATTTTCCAAGCTAAATGCCACAGACATCTTTGTCCTCCTTTTAGCAGATGCCTTCCCCCCAGAAATGGGGGTCTGACAGTGTTTCACCCACAGCTTCAGGGTCCCAACATCATTCCAGGCTTGTTGATTTTGGCACTGAGCATCCCTTTGGGAATAGGAGCTGCCCAAAGGGGTGATGGCCCAGAAAGGCCACAGGATGAGTTATTAATATCACATTAATCCCTGCAGGGAGCCATGCTGTGTGCAGATACTGAGAAGAGATCCAACAAGCCTGTGGGGATGGACCCCCAGCCTGTATCCAGGGAATCTCCATCCCATGGTGGAGCCGGATGCCACCAGTGCCTCGGGGGAGGGATGTCTGTGCCCTCCTGTGCTATGTGCACACCCAGGCCTGGCAAGCAGGTCCTCACTAGCCCCATAGCTCTGGCAGCAGCACGTCCCTTCTTGGCAGCAGCCTCTTCCATCTGGTTTGGCTGTGCAAACCCTGTCACCCTCGAGAAAGCCACCAGCAGCAGCTCCCTTGCAGCCCCCCTGCCAGACACAAACATCCTCCAGCTCCTCTGAACTGGCTTCCTGGGAACCCACTGCAGGTGGTGGGAAGTCCCTTTGGCATTGGTTCTTCAGGGCAAAACTTTTGGGCTTCCTGAATGTCGCCCTGGAGCCCCTGGATGCGGGAAACCCCAGGGGAGTGTTGGGAGGCAGAGAGCCAAATGTGTTGGTCTTGGCAGTGCTGGTGGTCAAGTCTTTGGCCTCATAAAAGGAAGTGATCCCACTAAAGCAAAGTTTGAGCTTTTTGCCTCTTTATATTTTTGGGAGGGAGGGAGTTTGTGCAGGTGCCAGCTGAGGAGCACTGAATGACCCTGGCTGGGGCAAGGGGGCTGGCATTGGAAGAGGAAGATTTCAGCACCACAAATGGTGGGGCAGCCTTGTGGGGACGATAAGGGTCTGGCTGAGTTTTGGCCATGCCTGGGAACAGCTGAGGTGGCTGCAGGGGGTCACGGTGGCCCCGCTGCCACCCCACGGCAGCCGCTGTGGACGTGCAGGGCTCCACAGCCCTAACCTTTAGCAACCAGACAGAATAACAATGCCGGCCTGCTGGGGCATAATGGCCGGTGTTTGCTTGAGATACAAAGGCACCGAGCTTTCACATGAGCTAATACTGATAAGTTACGCTCTCACTCAGTGCCCCGCCCGCCTGCCGGACGCAGCGGGGCCGGCAGCAGCCCCTGCCTGCCCTCCCTGAGCTGCTGGGACGTGCCCACCGACCCTTCAGCCCATGGTCCCCACTGCAGCATCGCCCCCGTGCCCTCGGCATGCTGTCCCCACTCATCACCCATCTGCACAGTGGTCCTCGTGGGGGCTGTTTCAGTCTCATCCCGGTGTGTGGAGTGGGAGATGCAGGGCGGAGATCAGGGCTCGTGGGGTGAGTCCCTACCCCTGGGACTGCACAGCAGTGTGGTTCCTTAGTTCCTGCCTTTCTGGAAAGTATCTTTTCCACCTCCCCAGGAGCATCAGAAGGGGTTTGAACTCACTGCTTATCCCTTGCCCCATGTGCCCTGACCCACTCTGTCCCCCGGCCCTGCTGCCCACAAGCTCAGTAAGTGCAGGGCAGCTCCTTTCCCAAGTTTCCTGATGTGACCTGTGGAGCTTTGGTGTCATCCATAGCCAGTTTGGGCACCTTTGGGAGGCTCAGTCCTGCCACTGGAAGGCCCTCCACACTGAAAACTGAAGGATATATTATAAAAGAGATTTGACCATTACAACAAGCAGAACTACTGAAGAAGAGACTTAAAGGTATCCAAAAGACAAATCCAGGTGACCTCAATTTAATCAGTTGCAAGGCACTAACCCTGCTCCTACCCTGGCTTCTCACCTCCTTCCTTCACAGCCTGCTTCACCTGCTTCTTGTCTACCTGTCCCTCTTTGCTGGGGTCTAGTTCTCTCTTCCTTGTTGGACAAACAAAGCCAAGGCAGACCTTGCCCCCTGCCTGGGGTGAGTTGCAGCCGTTCCTCCAGGCAATGAAGGCAATGGGAACCCATCAGTCCTGATTCTGGGTGGCATGTTTCCCAACCAGAGGTATGGAGGGCTCAGGAGAAGACTGGAGAAGCTGAAGGATGGGTGGGGCAAGACCACATGTGTTGTGACACAGCAGATGGTATCTACTGTGGAGAGATGGTTTTTAGCTTATTTATGGTAATAAATCTGTCACGCTCCCCTTTATCCTCCCTGAGCATGGCTTATATCCTCCGGCCAAGTGCCCAGATGACTCCCAGTGCCTGAGAGATGTCAAAAGGAGACAGACTCAGGCTTAATGCTGGGTGCTGCTGCTGCAATCAAGACATTTCCAAGGGTGCTCAGAGGCTCCAGAGCAAACTCACAGCCCTGCTTTGCCTTTGAGCACATGCTTGTGCCATGTGGGTCTCTCCTGCAGACAACAGCAGGGAGGCAGAGGCTGCCCTCCGTCCCTCTGCCATGGCCCACACCTGAGATACTCTGAGAGGTGACATTTGGGTTTGCAGGGGGGCGTTTCCCCGTGCAGCCTCAGCTCACGCCGGGTGGGCTGCAGGAAGCGCGTGGAAGCGTCAGAGGAGCTGTTCTGCTCCCATCCAGGGTTCCCCTTGCTGAGTCACCTCGGGGTGGCTCCAGCCCCTTAGCCAGTCACTCCTGATTAAGGCTGATGTAAACGAGTGCCGGGCGGGCCCTCGCTGCTCGCTGAAACCACGGCAGAGGAGCCAAAGCCTTCGTAAGCCTTGGGAGCTCCTGGCCAGGGAGCCATGTGGTGCTCTCACCTCGGCCGAGGTGCTGCAACAGGTTCCAGCCTCCAAGTCGGGAAGCAGCTACCAGTTACTGCCTGGGGGAAGATGGTGAGATAATCCTGTGCTGTGGGAAAGCAAGCCAGGGCACCGGGCTGGGCCTGCTGCTACAGGACCCCAGGAAATGAGAGTGCAGGGGAAAAATCTGCTCAGGAATCTTTCCCTTTTAGAAAGCCCATGAGATGCCATGGAGGGTCAGGGAAGCAGCAGTGAGGCAATGGCTCCCTTCTGTTCAGCAGCCACGAGGATGGTGTGGATGGAAAATGGAGCCAAAGGTGAGACTGAAGCAGTCCAGCCCTTCCCTGGGAGGGATGGTGTTTGAGATCCTGCATGAGGCACCAGCTTGCTGTGATGTTTGCATGTGACCTCTTCCAAAGAGTGTGAAGGATGGGCATGCAGCTGCTCCCAGCCACTCAGAATCCTCTGTGTGCACGGGGCACTGGGAGGGAGACACGGATTTGCTGCAACTCCCATTTGTCCGGGTCAGTGACAGGGAGAGCAAAAGGGGGCAAAACCACAGGCCCTGTCCCATGGAGCAGACAAGATTCCCAAACCCCTGGCTGCTACCAGGAGAGCAGGACTGAGAAGTGCTCTGCTGACCCATTGGCGATCACAGCCCCTTGTGCAGCAGGGCCCAGCTGGAGGCAGGAGGTGAGGGTGACAGAGGCATCTAGCCATGGAGCCGTATCCTTCTCACCACACCTGATATCCCTGCAAGCCACAGGCCCCAGTGCTGGCCCCACCAAACACCAAATCCTCCCTGCTTCCTCTCCTGTCTGTGGAAGGACCAGGGCATGCTGAAGCTACTGCTGCTGGTGGCACCTACCTGGTGCAGGGAGCAGCCTGGCCAAACTCCCAGCTCAGCTTCATCCCCACTGGAATGAAGAGGAGCAGAGACACAGGGTGACTCAGCAACATGGAGAGGAGCTGCTGCTCCCACCTGGCTGGTACAGAGAGGGGCACAGTGGAGCTGGAGGCCCTGGGTCCCCCCACCCCATCCCTGCTCTCCTCCATGCTCAAGGGCAGCCTGAATGGATGGCATGGGTCAGCCCTGAACAGCTGGGGCTGTGCCACCACCCTGCCTTCACAGAGCACCCACCTTCACAGTGCCAACCACCTTGCTTTATCAGCAGCCAGGAGAGCAGGAGGAAGAAGGGGAGCACACATCCTCCCTCTGACAGGGTGATCCTGTGTGGCCATGCTACCCACGGGGCCAGCTCCAGCAGAAATGGTCTCCTTGCTCTGTCTTTGGGTCCTGTGGAAGCAGCTGCTGTGTGGCTGGTGGCTCTGTTCAAACAGAGGACAGCTGCTCGCTTCCTCTTGGCCAGTGTGAGGCAACTCGCTGCCTCTCAGCCATGCCAGAGCAGAGCTCAGTGCTCACTCTCCTCCTTGAGGTGGCCAGAGCTGCCAGGGTGGGGCAGCTGATGAGCTGGCACCAGTGCCAGCAGATCGTGGGCAGAGGCTGCTGGCTCTGCATGGTTCATGCAAACGAGACACTGCCTTTCCTGGTGGCATCCTGGCACTGGGGCGGATGTGACTGTCCTTGTGCAGGCAGGTCTGTGCTTGCTGCCCTTGGTCCACACAAAAGCCCGGGGCTTTCTCGGGCAGCTCCCTCAACCCACCCGAGGGCTGGGGCTGGAGTGGTCTGGGCTTGCCACGGCCTTGTGGGAATGGCTGAGGGGCCAGGGGGTGTTTGGGAGTCACAAGTGATGCTGCACCCTGGGCAGATGTGGCCTCATGGCCTTTAGAGGTGACTGATACCACCAGGCAATGTGCACACTGACCTGCAGCATGCAGGATGAAGAATAAGGACCGTGGGGTTGGTGTCTTCTCCACCCGAAGTGAAGGGGCAGCATGGATGCCTGCTCAGATGTTCTTGCCAAAATGAAGGCTAAACAGAGCCCTTCCCCTGCCTGGAGACACCAGTCCAGGTCCCTTTGGATCCTTCCTCCATCTACTGAGGGTATTCTCCAGGCACACAGCTCAAGCCTGGAGAAATGGGGGTGCCATGAGGACAGTTGATTGATCTCCAGATTTCCTTCTGGTTGAAATTCTTTGGCAACACAGCCTGAGTTTGCAGGTAACACCAGGGTGACCAAACTACATATTCTCAGTCAGCCAGGGCCTGACTGCTATAAAGCCTTGTGAGAGGTCTGTGGTCACAGAAAGAGGAGGTAATAAAAGTGCCAGTTCTTGACTCTGGTCTCATGCTTTAATGACACCCTCTGATCCACAGGCTCCGAATTATCCTGGAGGAGGTCAGGCACTGCTCTTCAGCACCAAGGGCTGGTCACTCCTTGGGTGCTGTCATGTGGGTGAGCAGGGGATCAGCAGGTTTGCCTGCTGCCCAACTCCCAGTGCCAGGGGAGCGGGGAGAGCTCAGGGAACGGGATCCCAAAGAGCTCAGGGAACGGGATCCCAAAGAGCTCAGGGAATGGGATCCTGGAGCCTGCTCTTCTCTGCAGTGCAGGTGAGGCCACGTAGGTGCTGAAGAAGGTTTCCCCACGGGGCTTTTGGAGGCACAGATTCTTGCAAAGCTGTGAGTTTCTTCGGGAACAACACCAGACTCAGATCTTTACAATATTAGATCAGCTAACCTGTGCTTTCTTCACGGATCTGGATACAAATTTGGATGAAGCTGGAGCGCTGGCCTTAAGCTGGAGCAACCCATCCCAGGAGGCTCCGCTGGCCCGGCTGGAAGCAGGTGGCTGCCGAAAGGCCCCGGGATCCCGGTGCCCGCAAACCCGGCAGGCTGGGGACACTCCGGGCTGGGTGGCAGCACCTCCGGCCTCCCACGGCCCCGCGGTGCCCCGGTGGGCTCCCAGCCTCACGGGCTGTGCCTGGCCCAGAGGAGCCAAGGCTGCCTGGAGGCTCCCCTTCCCCGGGACCGCCGGGGACCTCTGTCCAGAGCAGGGAGCGGGGCTGGGACACCCGAGCCCCCGCCGGGGACCTCTGTCCAGAGCAGGGAGCGGGGCTGGGACACCCGAGCCCCCGCCGGGGATCCCCCGCTCGCCCTGTCGCGGCGGGTGCGGATCGAGCGCTTCGCGCTGAGCCCTTCTGGGCCCCGCCGCGGCCCGTAGGCGCCGCTGCCCCGGAAGCGGACGGGGCGCTGGGACATTCAAACGGAGCGGAGCGGCCTCGGCGCCGGTGAGCCGGGCGGGGGTCGGGAGCGGGGCCTCGACAAGGACCAGGACTGGACGGACCGGACCGGACTGGACTGGGCAGGGGAGGGGGGACTGCGGAGCCCGGCCCAGCGGCGCTCATCTTCGGTCAGCCCGGTGGCAGCGCCGCCGCAGCCGGGCCCCGCAGGTCGCTGTCCCGTCGCTGTCCGGTCGCTCCGGGCCCGGCCGGAGCGCGCTTGGGGCCTGGGCCGCGCTCCTGAGGGGCCGGGGCGCCTGGCAGGAGAGGCGGCGGGCGAGGGTGCCGAGGGTGCGGGGGTTCTGTGCTGCTGGAGCGTTGGTGGGGAGTTGGACAGCCCGGGGGGCGTGTGGTGGAGGGCAGTGGTGATCCCCAGAACCAGCCGGGTGACAAAAACAGGGGCGGCTTTCATCCTGGGCCCGACTCAGCGAGTGTCCTCCCTATGCGCGTCCATCGTGGCATTTCACTCGTCCTTATCGCCGTGCCAGGCAGGGCGGATATACCTGTACCCACCTCTGCCTTCCCTCCGCTCTCTTGGGAATATTTCAATTCCTGGTTGCCCGCAGAAGCCTGATAATGGAACTGTCATGCGTAGGGGCTTGTATCTTTCAGTGCTGCAGTTGCTGATTGATAAAGTGGTTAAAGTTGTAGAAAATACCGTGAAAACAAGCTGTGAATGTTTGTTCTTTACTGGTAAATAGGAATGACAAATTCCTGTCTCCTGGAACCAAACCATTGTTTGGAGACTAGTCTCACTGGCTTTTATAAATGTTATCTGCTTCTGTTGCCTTGGCAACAGGAGGTGACGTTCAAAGAAAGCTGGTGTAGGCCTACCGTGTGTGTTTGGTAACAGCTCGGTAGCAGGTCAGTCTATTAGGAGAGTTTAGCTATTGGCCAGCACCAATGGAAAATCTTAGGAACAAGAATCGCAAACCACATAAAGAATTTTTCCTATTTGTTCAGGGATTTTTAATTTTTGCTTTCCATTGTGAAGTCTGCTCGCATCCATGCCCAGTTACTGAAGTAAATCCCGATGCAATGCGCGTTGTTTCTCCAAAAGGGCCGGAGCAGGCACGCTGAGGAGGGGCTGCCTCTGCAGCCCTTGGTCCCTGCTGGGTAATGCCCCCTTCCCAGGCAGGGTGGGCATGGAGGAGACTGCCTGGGTGCTTATCCTCTGTGCAGCAACAGTGAAAGGGAGAAGAGGGCTGGGTAAGGGCATAGAAAAATTCCAAGCGTGGTGGGAGTAGGGAAGCGAGTATAAATTTCACTTTTGCTGATCTCTGTATTCTGTCCTGCCAACATCCCTGTGCTTAGAGAAGGGAAGGGAGAGGCAGTATCCTTTATTTAAACTTAGAGTCCAGTGCCCCATGGTTCTGGGATAGCAGAGATGACAGTGAGCCCTGAAATTCTTCATGTACCAGCTGGGGTGAAATTCAGCTGTTCAGCTTCAAACTTGTCCTGAAGTGAAAAAGAGGCATTTTTATGAAAACATGCAGAAGTCAGCAGTTGCACTGGGCTCCATTATCAAGAAATTGTTACATTCTTCTTTGATTTTACATACAGCAAAAATCTTTGCTATGTAATGTCTATACCTGTAATTTACCTCCAAGTAGCTGAGCATAATTTAGCAGATTGTTTTGCTCCAAAAGCTTAAAAGCTAAAGCACCTGGAAAAGAATTGAAAGTTGCTTGATCTGCTTGAGTTTCATACTCGTGCAGCAAAGGTGGAGATGTGACACCATCTACAGAAACTGGTGCTGGATGGAGCTGCAGGCAGTGTGTCTCAGTCAGTAAGAATTAGGAGCTCTTGCAAGATAATTATTGTTTTACTTCTGTTGTACTGGGAAGGAGTTCATGGCTAAAAAAACAAGCTGAAATGGGTAGTCTTGGTGTTTGAAGGAACTGTCCTGCACAAGTGTCAGTCTCTGTGGGAGGGAGGTGACAGGCAGTTGTTTGCTTTTGACAGCAACAGTGAAGAGCTTCAGTAAGGATGCAGTTATTTTTGAGGACTCCAGGCTGGACATGACAAGATTTTGCTTCTGATAACCACTAAACTGATGCTTCTGGTCAGTCTGTCACTTGCTGCTTTAATTTTCCTGGCTTTTTCAGAGGCAAGGAAGAGCAGATCAAAGGAATCCTGTGTATTTGGGGTGTGACAAAATCCCTCTTTTATGTGGTGTGTGGGCAGGTACAGCTTATGGGCTGTGGTCACTCATAGGTTATGGACAGGGGTTTGGTGCAGGGCAGACGTTGAGTACGTTGTGAAACCCCTTCCCCACACTGGAGTGATTTACAAACCCAGAATTCCTTTTCTGCAAAAGTGTTATAATTCTGTGTCACTTGGCGTAATCAATTGTTTGACACTTTGTTTCAGGAAAATAAACCTTTTTTCCTCTGAATCTGTTTATAACTCTCAGAAGTTTGGGCTTTTCACTGCACTATGGATCAGCTGGGGCATGTGAGAAGTGCAGCTTCTGCCCAAGGTGCCAAGGAGGGACTGAGCAAGGCAGCTGCTTCCCAGAAGAGCGCCTACGCCAGGCTCCTGCAAAAGCACCACAGCGGCCGCTTCCAGTCCTACCTGAACCACATTGCACAGAAGATGCAGCTGGAAGAAGGCTTCTCCAATGACCCCAGCCTGGATCTGGACCTGCCTCTGAGGAGAGGCCTGGTGAAGGATAATCCAGTCAGGAATGGGATAAACATGCACAGCTATTCACCAGTCAGAACATCTCACCTGGAACAGCCCCTGCCTGGGTTTGAGAACGATAAACCCCAAAGTGCTCTGAACAGATGTTCTCTTAAAAAAAATGCCATTGTTAGTCCAGAGGGAGACTTGGAGGTGGAGGAAGACTATTATGTGTATCAGTGTGGAGCTGCATGTGGCCTGTTAAATGTGAGTGACAGCCTTGGTGGGAGAGCATCAAACAGCCTGAGACACCGAGGGGCTCTGCAGAAATCTTCTGGTTCTGATGAGAGGGAGGAGGAGGACATGTGGAGGAAGAAACATAAGAAACGTGGCAGATATCCTGCCAACACTGATACAACAGCTGGACACTTGTTGACTGAACAGTTTGGTGAGGATGTGCTGGCAGTGAATGCCAGAAAAAACAGTCACTTGTCTCCAGGTCAAGCCCAAGGTGAGTTCACTCTGACAAATTGTTTGGTCCATTTGCTACAATTACTGTGGAATTGCATGCAATGTGTTAGTCATGAATGAGTTAACAGGAGCCAGTCCTGCTCTGGCCAAGTTAGTCAGCCCTTGGTTACCTGTGGGTGGCTTTGTCCTGGTTTACAAGTAAGCCATGTGGCATGTGAAAATGCCTTCATGTGGAGCCAACTCGGTGCTGGCAGGGCCTAATTCCCTGGCCTAAACTGTGTGACTGTGGCTGTGCTGCTTCCAGGATCAGCTCAGCTCTAGAAGAGCCCAATTTTTGTGGTGTAGAGTCCAAATTAATAAGACCACTGGATCTGAGCTGACTGAGGGCACAGTCATGCTTTTCTTTGCATTGCTTCTTTGAATCTGGAGTGCTGGTTTGCTTTTGATCCAGGTAAATCCAATACTCAGGGGCTAAGATGTCTGTATAATAGCCAATTCCTGATAGAGAGTGTTGACTCCAGGAAATTTTGCTGTTAGTACCAAAGAGACCACATTTTGCAGTACTAAAGTGAATGTGCCTCTTAAATGTGATGTTCAAGGCAAAAAGCCTACTTAGGGACATAAGTAAAATTTTTATTAAAAGAACCTCAGAACGCAGCATGAACAAGGAACCAAAATCAGACACTTTAAATTTCTTTTCTCAGTGTAATGGGTTAAAACTTTCTCTGAATGTTATTTATGCTGAAATACTTTGATAGCCTGATCTTATGCACTACTACTGAAGGAACTCATAAATGTCACCATGTTAAATTCTCTGTAACAAGTACAAGAGAGATGGATTTCTCAGCTGGGTAAGATCAGCCTGAGGCCTATCACAACTCTCAAATTGAGAATTAAATAACTGTTTAGCTAAATCAGTCTTAAAAACTAAGCCCTAAAACTCAAGAGGGGCAAGTAATATGCTTTTTCTGGGTTATTTTTGATATTGTGGCAATACATAATGTGCTAAAGTTGGTAAACTTCCATGAGTGCTTGCAAGACTGATCACAGATAGAGATTTAATGCAGATTATGGTAAAATTTGTTGATGAGCTTGATTTTTGGGAGGGCGTTTTTTTACATGGTTCATTGTAACACTATTGTTGTGCTAGCTTGTCATAATAGACTTCACTTCCTTCAGCTTTTGGAGCGTAGGAAGAGCAGATGACAGATGAAGAGTCTCAAAGGCATACAGTTTATGTCCAGGAAAATTACAGGTGCCTACATGGATAAAGTAAAAATAGCCTGGCTTTCAAAAGCAAACACCCCCAGTGACCTCCTGCTCTGGTTGGAAGTGGGGTTGCACAACCCCTTTAAAAACTGGTTGTTTGTTTAGTGTAAACACCTAAAGCAGAAAATGTTGACCCTTGTGTTTGACTTCCCAGGTGGAAAACTCACACTGTGGGAAAGATTATTGGAAAGTTATTTGCTCAGCAGTGACACCTTTCCTCTTCTTCCCCTTGCATGCCTCCCTAGCCACCCTCCTGTGTAGCTGCAACTGGTTACCCTCCAGAAAGCTTGCAGGGATGTGGAAACAGTTTCTTGGGGAGGAAAGAAATATGAAAAAATAAATATGTCACTTGTTTCAGAGAAATGTCTTTTCTGCTGTTCAGTCTGAGTGTATTTTAGGACTCTTGTTTAAGTGAAATGAAGATTTTCGGTAGGCAAGTGCTTAGGTATAAGAACTCACACATCACAGTATCAGATTAATATTTTCTCACTTCAAAGCTTGTATTTCTCTCTTGATGCTGATATAAGTCATATTATTTTGCATAGGCAGGTGTCTGGTTTGATCAGTTTAAATCAAGGCTTGTGAAGCTGTGATGGCAAGAATTGCTTCTGCCATGAGAGCGAAGCATATCATCTTTTCAGGAGTGACATTTCCTCACAAATTAGCTCTCTTCACACTGTTGTAGGCTTTCCAAAAGGCTCTTTGAGCTAATCTCAAAGGCAAGCATCTCTCTTTATACCATTTCATTTCATTGTCCTCTTCTTAACAGCTCTTCAGCTCAGGCTTAGCTTGGTGGGGTTTGCAATGACCCTAAAACTGACAGAGCTAATAGTGAAGGCAGATACAGTGATCAGTGAAAACCCTTTGAGTGCCCTGGGGTAGGCTGTAGGCAGCAGGGGACTGGTCCTTGTGAATGTCCTTTCAGTGGCAGAGTGATTGCTGTGGCCTTAGAGGAAAGCAGAGTGGTTTATGGAGCCCCAAACAAGTATCTCTGAGCACTGGAGCTCAGTTCTGCTGATGTGTTCCTCTCTGGAGTTCCATATAGAAACTGCTTTTCCTAACTCTTGGAGTCTTTGCAGCTGAGAGAGCTGAGTGTGACCAGAACTTTGTTGTCCTTTGTGTGAAACATGACATAGTCATGAGACTGCAGGTTGGATTCCCTCTGTGGCATCAGCACTCTTGGATTTGGGAAAGCGAAGCTGCAGATAGAGGAATCCCACAGTTGGTCCCTTGTGTGCAGTCTTAACCTCTGTGAGGAGAATCACTGTAAAACCTCCTGCTCTCAGGTTTCTTCCCAAACAAAACCCAGTAAACCAGAAAATAATCCTAAAATGTCACTTCAAATTGTGATGCTTAGAGTTTTTAATCTAATGCAATTTTTCTCCTGGTATTTTCCCTTAAATCTCCAATGCTCTAGGTTCTTTGGGTACCAAAATTTGGTTTAAACTTCCTTAACAGAAAATTATCAAGTCCCTTGGGTTGTTTTCTGGCTTTGATCAAAGGCTCTTAGGGTTTTTCCACTTCAATCCATAGTTAGTAATCAAAATCTTCTTTCAGACTCACTGAAATTGTTGTCATAAAAGGGCTTAAAACCTCCTTTTCCTTGAGGACAGAAGTGCTGACTCTATCACATGCTGGGAGTTGAGATTTGCATGGCTGCTATGTGGAACTTCAATATTTGTGATGCTTTGCTTTGTCAATAGACAAGTGCTGTGTTTTATTTGGAACAGCAAGGTTTCAGTTGCATTTTGAGGACATGCGCTTGCTAGCCTGTTTTTTGAGGGAGAATTGCTGTTTGATAGTACATTCCCAGGTCTGCTGGAAAGCCTAGAAATCAGACATCTTCAGGGAGGGACTGTCCTCCAAACGTGGAATACCATCTCCCAGCCACACTTGATTTCAGGGGATCTTGGGAGCTGAAGTACCTGGGAATGAGGTGGCTTTGTTGATGTTGAAACTTGGGTGGAGCGGGATGCTGGTCAAGGCTGATTGTTCTGAAATAGGTTCAGATTTTGCAGGGCTGGATATATTGTCGCAGTCTGTATCTCCAGACAGCTTCCCTAGGTATCCTGCTGAGGCTCCCCTCACTAAAAACTTCGTAGGTTTATGGTGTGATGGAGGTATCTTGCCCATCTGTTAGGGTCAGCATGCCCCCTGAGTAGAAGCAGACAATTCCTGGGTAACAACATGAAACAGTGGAAGAGTTCCACAGCCCTTTCTGATTTATCATCTCTCTGACACTTGGCATTTATTTGCCCAGCCTGTGGTACTTAACCAACTTGGGCAGCTTCCACGGAGGAGTGGTGCTGGCAAGCAGGCTGGTGCTTAGCATCAGAGCTTTAAAAACAATTGTTGCTGTTGGATGGTGGTGTTGTGCTTGTGGCTGCAATCCTGACATTTAAAAGGTTCAGGATAGGTAAAGGAAATATCCTGGATTGGCTTTCCCGTGTGTTTGATGGGCACAGCTGCTCAAGAATATCAGCCTTAATAAGATGGCAAAAGCTCGGGTATTTTGTCTTCCCCTTGGTACGCTGCAGTATAATTGTGTGTTTGCCTTTGTTTCTCTGGGGGGACTTTGGAAGAAGAACCACAGCTTCTCCTTTTCCTTTCTTGTAATGCTAATTTGGGATAATGATACTTTTTAGTGGCTGAGTCTTCCAATTCTTGTGAAGTTCAGGTCTCAAGAATGCTGTTATCTCCCTATCTGGCACCAGTAAACATGAGCCAGCAATCTCCTAAAGGCCACGGAATCAGCTCAATAAATGGAGAATGTTGGTTGCTGTGGAAATCTTTAAAATGTAGCTAATCTTGCCAGGTTCAATGTAACGTTCCTTAGATGACGTTAATCACAGTAATAAGATATGGGAGAGAAGGGAAAACTGGATTTACTGTATGGCCCCGTCTGAGAAATGAAAAATATGAAAAACACATGAAAAATAGAATGCTCCTTTCTCTAATGGTTCAGCAACGTCATCACAAACATAAATTTTTCTTGCTTTTGATAGGAAAAAATGTTGCATTCCTGAATCTTGTGCAACTAATGTTTTTGGCAAACATCAGCTATAGAATGTGAGTTAATATCTGATGTATCCTCTCTTGGGGAGATGAGATCTTGCCCTTGCAGGGACTGTGGTTTTTATATGTGATCTAATAACTGTCTTCTGTGCCCTTTACCAGAGCCCTAAGCACACCATGCTGCAGCAGGAGCCCTTGCATTTGGCAGCAAAGCTCTCACCTCTGTGAATGAAGCAGCTTCCTTCACCTACTAGTGCTTAGGTGAAAATGTTCCTCAGTGGAAGTACTTGTTGCTGTTAAACTGTTTTTTTTTTAACTTTTTTTTTCTACTCACTAGCCCCCATTATGTAGTGCAGGTAACTATGCCTGTCATTGTGGTGTTAGTGCTAGGAAAATAATAGGCTCATAGAAGAATTGAATTGATTTTTAATTCATTTTACATCTTTTCATTCATGTGACTTGTCATCGGTTTATTTAACAAAGGTCCTGTTGAGCCCTTCAGTGTCAGTTTCTTATGAGATTAGGGTTTTGGATGCCACAGGTGTGAATATGGATGTTAGTGTGTGAACTTAATTAATTCACAGCGCATGTGCAATGGTTTAAAACCTGTTTAGTCAAACTAAATTAATTAATTAAATGCAGCAATAAATTTAGAATTGTTACCAACAGGTGTGTCTGGTTCTTGCAGTGTCATGTCCTGACCCTGTGCTGTTTAATACATCTGTCAGTCATCAGGAAGAAAATATATAAGTAGGATTGAAAAGGGTTTTTTTTTGATGACTTGCAGAGTATTGAATAATGGGTGTAGTTACTGGCAGCCATCTGGATCACTTGGTGGACTGGGAGCAGGCAAAACAAAATCCATTTATTGGATTGCCAGCACAGAGCCATGATAGCAGTGCAAGGAGCCCAGTGTGGGAAGCAACAGCTTGGAAAAAAGTTTTGAGCTCTTGATGGATTAATCAGCTGAACGTCCTCCTCCTGTGAAATGTGGCCAAAAGGGTAATGTATGAGCAGGGGAATTGGAAGATGGAGTATGGACTCTGTGTGACTTTGGCATGGCAGCAGCAGCTTCTGGAGTGTTGTATCCTGTGGTGATGCCCTCAGTTTGAGGCGGATGGTGATGAATTGATGAATACTCTGAGGACAGCCATAGGGAAGATGAAAACGCTGGGATCGTGAGTGATTGGAGGAACCCTGCTTTAGTTATCACAGAGATGCTTGGGGGAGGGGAGTTTTCAGTAAATTGCCTACATGGGGAACAGATGTTCAATAATAGGCTACTCAGTTGAGCAGATTATGATATAATGCATTTGAGGCTAAACAAATCCAGGCTTGAAATACAGCACAATTTAGCAGTGGGGGTGAATGACCATTGGAACAGTTTTACCAAGGCTTGTGGTATGTGGGCTGTCACCAGCACATTTAGAAGCCCTGATAACAATTTCCACCCCTGACAAATGCTGTCATTCAAACAGGAATTAATTTGTAAAAGCCCTCTGTCCTCTGCTGTCCATGAGGTCAGTCAGGCCACGCACCCCAGTCAGGTCTGGCCTGTTACTCAGGTAATGTCCAAGTGTCTCCTTCACCATGGATATCCAGGTGGGTTGGCTGGGTTCTTTGCAGCTGAATTCAGTGGCTCTTGTGGTTCCTCTCTAGCCTGTGGCTGCTGTGGATTTTCTCTGCTGCCTTCCTCTCCAACTCTGCTCCTACCTCTCCTGTCCCAAATGCCCATCTTTTGCCCTCGCACCCCAATCCCCTGCTCACCGGCACCATGAAATGCTGTGAGCTGCATGTCCCGAACTCCCTCTTGTGGGGAAAGCCAAGCTACAGAGAATTGAGATTTGGCTGGGGCAGGGTGGAAAACAGAATGTTGTGATCTATTGCATAAAATAATGTCTTCTGTGACCAA